>CAKOAT010572931.1:34410-179689 GCA_932364175.1 Eruca vesicaria subsp. sativa
CTTAGAAATTGTTCCCGGTGAGATGCTCGATTCCAACCATACGAATCGTATAAGCCGAGAACCTATCGCGGATTCTAAATCGGTATGGAGTCAGGTTAAAATCGCAACGGGCAAAACGAAAGCCGACTAGTCATCGCACAGCCCCAATCCGAAAGTAAACCTAGGTCTTGCCCTAAACCCAGCACACTGGTCGCTAACGCCTCAAAGCATGAATCGAGATCCTAAAGGCATGACTCTTCGCCCACATCTAAACACTCGCGAAAATCGAAATCTCCCGAGTTAACAAATCGGACGATTTACACCAAAGAGTTAGATACGAGATGACAACTCGTATTCTTCCCTCTACGTCTAACACAAAACACGAATTTCATACTTAGAAAATATTTTCTTATTAAAAGCATCCAAGTACATACCGCTCAGCGGTAGGGATTCAAAGCCACCAACGCCAGTCCCGGAAGAACAACAACAAAATCGAAAAACTAATAACATCACACGTTGAAGTCATCAAACGCAGACTGATCGACTTCACCATCCACGTCCGAAATCCCAGGACCAACTTCGACCGAATCCGGCGACACCACGATGGAATTCCATTGATCCCACATGCGCGCCTTAAGGTCGAAAAGTTCGGGCTGCATATCTCTTTCCCGATTCAGGCTTTCCCGCCGCGCGGAGAATTCTTCAGAAAACAAATACCTTTCGTTCTGAGTTAGGGATAACCCATGAACGATCCCGCGACATTCGCGATAATAACCATGCGCCCGTTGAACAACTTCGGCATCCGAACAACCGGTTGCAAATCGCTCACGACGAGCCTTCATTTCTTCGGCAACCTCTCGTTTGCCTGCATGACGAGCACGACGAATCCTTTGGTCAGAGAGCTCCTTAGCACGACGAGATCTGGCCGCACACTCATCCCTCACGCGAGCAACCTCCCTCTCAACCACTTCTTCAGTTCGGTTGGCCTCGACCTCTGCCCGAAGACGAGCAACTTCTTATTCAGCCATGTTCGCTCGAAACTCGGCAAGGCGACCTTCAGCGGTACAACTGTCTAGGGCCCGGCTCATGACAAGGAAACCCTACCAAAAAAAAAAAAAAATTTTAAGCAATAATATTGAAACTGCTCGAAAAAGAAAACAATAAACACACATACCTCATTGGCCTTCTCAGACCCCCTAATGAACTCCGGGACTTGATCATGGTCGATGTCTGGAAAATGGGAGGTCGATGATCTGCCCGCCTTCGTCCAGACGCCTTCTTCCGTCTGACTATCAACGAAGTCCTTGAGAATATTGTCAGGAGAAGCCGCGCGTTCAGAGTCATCATCTTCGACAACCGGATTTTTATCCCTTCGGAAGCTTGATTTGCCACTCCTCAACGAGGGAACATACGGAATAAATTCCCCGATAAACGGATCCTCTTCATAAATCGGAGAATCCGCAAAGAGTCGAGATCGGAAGAGGGCAACCGCTTGGCGGACGCGTCGCGGAGAAAAAATGCACCAACCAACTTCACCACATTTGAGAGAAATGGTGATGTTCTGGAGATCCGCGGGATACGGAGGCAAAGGGTTGGTCACTGCGGAAAAATAGAAACGAATAAAAAAAAATAAGAGGAAGAGGATTCACATGAACTCGATTCACATACCTTTCCGACCCCCAAGGTCGTAAAAAGCGGAATGTAACCCTCCTCGACCGACTCACTGTCGATATGAACGTAGAAGAAATTTTTCTTCCGAGAAGTAGAAAGCGTTGAGCAGCCCGTAACAATTTCGTCACGAGGGCATAGAGTGATCCTCTGCGATTGCCCTGTGGGCTTCAACAGACTCTCGAGATGATCAACGTTAAGGGTAATTCCCTGCTCATAACTCAGCGTCAGGAGACCAACGAGTTGCTTTAAACCAGGGCGAGTCAGCTGACTGATCGATAGCCCCAGCCTGTGAAGGTAATGAACAATGCTTTTCGGGATCGGAAACCATAAGTGGCATTGTTGCAAGAAAATATTGTAACATGTGAAAAAACCCTCGGGCGCATCCTCGTCACCCTCTCCGACAAGTGGGAGACGAAACTCAACAGCCTCTGGAACTAGGCAAATTTCGTGCATGTAATCGATACTGTTAAAAAGAGCCGAGCTCGGATATCCGGAAGTTTGATCGACGTCCGACAAAGCTGGAACCCAAGTCCCAGGCCTAGCGGACCCCGACTCATCTCCCAATGCCCAAAAAGCCTCGCGTTCCGTCGGATCGATTAACGGGGACGAATACTATTCTTTCGGAGCTGAAACTGGAGGCTGCGAGCTCGTTCTCTCAGAATTGCGAGAACTGGAACTAGTTGAGGAACGAGTCTTTCTTCCTGAAAACATGTTTGAAGATCCTCAAAGAAAGTAGAGAGAAAAATTCTTGGATAAATTGTAGAAGATGGGGTAAAGAATTCAAAATTTTCCTCCATCTACTTATAGGTAAAAATTTTACTATTCACCCTTGGACTTTTGGCCAATAAAATTCCGCCTAATTCTACCAAACTCGCCAAACAACCTCAATCTACTCGCAAGAACCCCACGATTCTTATGAGCTGGGGGGCTAACTATTGGGGTCAAAATCGGTACGACGGAATCAATAGCCAAAACTTCCCGCAAAAATAAAAAAGGAATAGTTTTATAAAACCCAAGAAGTCGTTTTATAAAACTCAAAGATCGTTTTATGAAACTCGAGAAGCCGTGTTATAAAACTCGAAGAATCGTTTTATAAAACTCAAGAATCATTTTATAAAACTCGACGAATCGTTTTATAAAACTCGAGAATCGTTTTATAAAACTCAAAGAATCGTTTTATAAAACTCGAAGAATAATTTTATAAAACTCGAAGATCGTTTTATAAAACCCGAGAATCGTTTTATAAAACTCGAAGAATCATTTTATAAAACTCGAGAATCGTTTTATAAAACTCAAAGAATCGTTTTATAAAACTCAAAGATCATTTTATAAAACTCGAAGAATCGTTTTATAAAACTCAAAGATCGTTTTATAAAACTCGAAGATCGTTTTATAGAACTCGAAGATCGTTTTGTAAAACTCGAAGATCTTTTTATAAAACTCGAGAATCGTTTTACGAAACCGCAAAAAAACCGAAACAGCCGTAAAACGCGAACTAGTCCATCTCGACTAGTTCGCCCACCGGCGAACTAAGCCAAGCTGGCTTAGGTCGCCGTTGGACGAACTAGAGACTTCCTGGACGTCCCGAGCCTCGATCTCCCGCATCCCCGATTCCAAACTTACGTATTTCGACACGGTCGCATTCTGAACCACGGCCGAAATGTCTCCCGTTCCATCTCGATCCGACCTATCGTTCGAGTTTTACGATAAAAACCGTAAAACTTCGTTTTCTCGACAAAGAACTCGAGGAAATCGTATAAAACGGCAACGGTTAAACGAAACACCGAACATTGCCTACACTATACGATCTATTCGAGATTTCTCATTAAAATCGTAAAAACACGTTTTTAATAAAAACGTTGAGTAAATCGTAAAAAACGCGTTTTTAATAAAAACGTCGAGTAAATCGTAAAACCTTACGATTAGCTCGAGGAATTTACTAAAAACAGCATCAGATCAAGAAACGATCCCGTACAAAGTCGGAAAACGGATGTATCGCAGAACGGCCCGGAAGGTCCTAAAACGCGATAAAAGCCCATCTCGCGATCTTAATGGAATCTAATCTGAAGATACGATAACGTTTTGACAGTTTACTCGCAGGAGGAAAATAAATTTCAAGCTTGTAGATAAAAGGCAGGTTTGAAGAGAAATAGAAGATTTCCGCGGAAGAAAAGGAAGGATCGAGAAAAATGGAAGATTCCCGATATACTCAAATCTGGGCGAAATGGAAAGACCGAATGGCCAAGGCGAGGAGTATATAAGTAAGAGGTCTAGGGCAGAAGCAAGGGACACGATTTTCAGAGCTCTCACCACCAGAAATTAGCATTTAGGAATATTTCCGTTTTCTGTTAGCGAGCTGCGTCTCCATTAGGGTTTTTCGTTCTTAAGCTTTTCGGCTACTCTTTTTGTACCAGTTCTACGCAGATTCGGAATAAGAACCTCTTTGCTCTCGATTTCGTTTATTCTTTTTTGAATTCTAAGTTTATCGTTTTCTTAATCTTCGTTGTGCGGTTCTGCAGATAACCGGTTCCTCTGGAAACTTAGGGTGTTTTCCGAAGTTTCCTTATTTACGATTATTTGACAGTAGATGCATTTCGGTTCCCACATCATTCTCTCCTTCTCCTTTCATAAAACCAAAACAATCTTTTTTTTAAGAACCCATAATTAAGAAACTTCCATTGGACCACTTAAAATAAGGGTTTCTTAATTAGAGTTCTTAAGCCCACTAAATATATTTATATAATTAAACAATCATTAAGAAACTCAATTAAGAGTCATGGGATTAACATGTTCTAAGGGGTTGATTGGTAGAACATTAGCATAAGCATTATGCTCTATATGATCCAATCAACATTTGGTAAAGAAGCATTTAGAAAAACATTTACCAAATGCAAAAATGCTCTCCAAATGCTCTTTGCTCAATGCTCTCATATAGAGCTTTTGGAAGAGCATTTGCATATAGAAAATATAAAATTTAATAAAATTTATATATAAATAATTTATTTTTGTTTAAAAATATAAACAATATATTTATAATTAAATATAAATTTCTATTTAAAAAAATAAAAAATTATAATTATAATTTTTTTTTAAAAAACAATATTTCACATTTAAAATAAAATATAATTTATATAATTACATATATCATTCATTATTTTTTATAACAAACCTAACATAATATAATTTATATATTATCGATATAAACATATTATTTAGACACTAATAAATAAATTATATATTAACTTTTATGATAACTTTATATATGGGTAATTTAGTGCTCTACCAATAAATAAATAATAATTTATATATAAATTATAATTAATTTATATATAAATTATAATTAATTTATACAAAAAATATAATTAATTTATTTATTTAATAATAATTATAATTTAACAATAATTAATTAAATTATAACTATAGTTTTATATATGAGTAATATGTTATATCCAAAAATAATTTAATATTTTTAAAAAGAATATAATTTATATAATGAAAATTCCTTATTTTTAATAAAATTATATATTATTAATATTATATATATTATTTTAAAAGAAATATATTATTTTACTAACTATTATGACAATTTTAAAATCGTATACTGCTAAGGCTCTATCAATCACTTTATTAAAAACTTTAATAAAATCATACAGCTTCTGTAGCATACTGCTTCTGCAGCATAGTGCTACTGTTTTATTGCTGTACCAATGGAGGCCTTAGACTCTCTTTTGGTTGATGAACACAAAAGTACACGGAGGTGTAGCCCATTAGGCCCTTGAAAAAGCCCAATAGGTTGATCGAATGCTTCATATAGTTTCAAAAAGGGTTCTTCTGAATCATCCAAAGGAGAGAAACCTACGATCACGAGAGACAGAGGGGCAAAGATTCGTTCCTAACCGTTTCGATCCGAACTCGTAAGCTCTCTAATCTCTCTTCAATCACTTTCACGTCTTGTTGTTGTAGTTTGATTATGTAGTTCTGTAGAACCTCCGATCATCTTATTCGTTTTCGGAAGATTCAAAATTAGGGTTGTTATGATCGGAATCCATAGCTATTTCTTTGGTCCTATGTATTTTCAATTGAAATTGGCTTTATCATGATTGTAGAAGAAGAAGCTAAGAGGCGTCATCATGATAGGGTTATTCAAGGTTAAGGAGAAGCAAAAGGAAGAAGCTAAGAGTAACAACGCAAGAGGAGCCTCCGGCAAGAAACAATCTGCTGGTGAACTTCGTCTTCACAAAGGTTCTCTCTTTACATTGTTGTGATTCTTCAAGGGTTTTATCTTGTGTTATCTAAAGTCTAATACTTTTATCCTTTTACCTTTTCCGATCTTTGGTTTGTTGAAAATAGATATAACAGAGCTGAACCTGCCAAAGTCTTGTTCTATCTCTTTTCCTAATGGAAACAATGACTTGATGAACTTTGAAGTCACCATTAAACCCGACGATGGCTATTACTTGTAAGTTGTTTTATTAAAATATATCTTCCCTTTCGCCTTTTTCTTCTCTCCGTTGTTGAATTTGCTTACTGATTCGTTCTTGTGTTTACCAAAAACAGAGGTGGTAGATTTGTTTTCACGTTCCAGGTCTCTCCTGTGTACCCACATGAAGCTCCAAAAGTTAAGTGCAAGACCAAGGTTAGGCTTCTCTCTTCACATACATGTTTGTTTGTTTATTTGTTTGTTGATTCTTCTTGTAATATCCTTATAAAGGAATATGTATGTATGTAGGTGTACCATCCGAACATCGATTTGGAAGGAAACGTGTGTCTGAACATCTTGCGTGAAGACTGGAAACCTGTTCTCAACATCAACACTGTCATCTACGGTCTTTTCCATCTCTTCACGGTATATACAAGAATCTCCATTACAGATAGATGCTTCTTTTATAGTGGGACTTACGTGTTTTTTGTTTCTTCACAACAGGAACCCAATCACGAGGATCCTCTGAACCATGACGCAGCTGCGGTTTTAAGGGATAACCCGAAGCAGTTTGAGATTAATGTCAAGAGGGCTATGAGTGGTGGCTATGTTGGCCAAACCTCGTTCCCTCGTTGCATCTGAGGTCAAAACAAAAGCTATGGTTCTGTTTCACATTACTCCTCTTCTTTTTCTCTATGACACACTTGTGGTGTTTACCCTTTTGTACATTTGACTTTTATGATCGGTTTGCATTTAGGATTCTTGTATATTTATTTTACAGCAAATTAGGCCTTAGTGGTCGTTTTTTGAACAAATCTTATATATTAAAATAGAAGTCATGACTTGATTTCATGTGTGATATTTTAAAAAATTGACTATTACTAGAAGAGTGATTTAGTAAACTACCCATATTTGAAGTTCAAATTAGCAAAATACCATTAATTGGACATGAAGGACACTGATACAACAATTTGGCAAAAAAATGTTGAGAATGCCCTTTCTCTTTCCTCTCATTAACATGAAGCGTAAAAACATTTGTTAACATATAACACTTCTGTTAACGTCTACAATATTTGTTAACAGCCAACACATTTATTACCGCGAAGCGTAAAAATAATTGTTAACAGTTAACACTTCTGTTAACGTCTACAATATTTGTTAACAACGAACACATTTATTAACGCGAAGCGTAAAAATAATTGTTAACACCTAACACTTCTGTTAACGTCTACAATATTTGTTAACCGCTAACACGACGTCGAATCTAAAACCCAGAAAATTGATATCATCAAAAAATTGAGGATTCAAAGCCACTTATGAAAAAAATAATGAAATTTAAAATTTAATTGTATATAAAATGATAGAGATTTGTAAAATAATTAGGGATTGGAGAGAAAAAAAAAGGGTCAAAATTGAGGATTCAAAGCCACTTATGAAAAAATAATGAAATTTAAAATTTAATTGTATATAAAATGATAGAGATTTGTAAAATAATTAGGGATTGAAGAGAAAAAAAAAAGAGGAGAGATGTCAAAGAGAGGAGAGATAGTGTAAAAAAGGGTAAAATAGTCCAAAAGAAAGTGATTGTCACATCATGGGCAATTCTCTAATTATAGGTGTCAAATAGGGCACTTTAGCCAATTAAGTCTTACTAGAAAGTTATGTTACATTAACTCTCTAATAATTTTATCATTATTATATCTTATGGAAAATCATATCTATGATAACAAAGATACGCTTAATAATTTGGTTTTGGTAAATTATTTCACACCTTCCAATTTAGTCACACAAAATATGTCAATAAGTATAAGTTTAGGAATCTTCTATTATTTATAAGGAAATATGTCAATAATAGTTAAATGCATCCACAATATATTAACAAAAATCACAGATTCGTAATATGGAAAATTTCTGTACCCTAACAAAATTTACAAGCTATATATAATAGATAAATTTATTTCGATGTAAATTTTTAAAATTCTATTGTTTAAAAAAAAATTGTTTAAAAAATTATTTTTAATAAAATTCTTTATAATATTAATTTATGAAGATATAAGTTTAGTTTTTAGCAAAAATTTCTTTGAAGTTTATATTATCTTTGCAAATTAATGTATACTAATATTTAATCAAGTTCTTTTTATATTAATTTATCTAAAAATGAAATACCAATCTAACAAACAATAAAATATAGAAGAAAAAACAAACACATGTTTGAAAAACATGTATAATATAAAAAATTTGAAACAATCTATTTGATTAAAACACGTATTATATAATATTATTATGTTTGAAAAACATTTACTATACATATCGTAAATATGTGATTACTATAATATATACCAATTTACAAATGAAAGCAAAACGTTTATGAAATTAACTTTAAGCGAAAACAAACACCCGCGCGGTTGCGCGGGTTAAAATCTAGTTAAGGTTTTAAAATGTGAATTAATCAAGTTTACGAATAAAATAACTACTTATTAAGAAATTCTTAATTTTGAACAAATTTTAGCACAAATATATTATTAATTATTTATTAACATAATGCATCTATGTTGTGCCATGTATACATTGGACCACCACGAAGTCAGACAAGATCGCCTTAAAAGATGTATGAACCCAAATAGATAGAATATCATAATATTAGTTCACATGTTAATTAAAACATTGGCTAAACAGATCAATCACCAATTCTCAAGAGCCATCTAGAGATCCACCTTCTTTAGCTGGTTGTACACAGAGTCATCGCCTACACTAGGTTACGTGTCGACATACTTATAGAGACACTTGTCATATACCCTTTATGGAAATGTAAAATACTATAGATTAACGTGTTAATGACAAGATTTATTTAGTTGCTAACCATGTGGTCAAAGCACCTAATCGCAATATGGAATGCAGAGTGACAGGTTGGAGCTCGAAAGAGGCAAAGATAAAGGAGAGAGAAAATATAATAATGCATCTAAATGTATATATATGGAAAGCATATGACTAATGACTTCGATTCCACGTGAGAATATCAATATACTAGATGGTTGTCCACGATGGATAAAACTGTATATATAATTATTTGTATTAATATTTTGGTTTGGTTAATCTATGGGTTTTGTGGTATGGTTGTGTGTTTTCTATACTATAGCAGCATTTCAATACCGGTCCTGATAATATTAAGGCCGGAGCAAATTAAAAATTAAGACCTATTTATTCAAGTTCATTAGTCATAATGATAAAAAAAAAAGTTCATTAGTCATAAAAATTTGAAAATCTATATATTTGAATGAAAATGGAGAAAGGAGTACTCGAACTTATAACCTAGGATTAAATGTCCATTAACCACTACACTATTTGAAGATTATAAATTTTACTGGCTAGTTAAATTCTTATACAAATTGAGGCCGGAAGCCCAAACTTATAATGCTTCCTCTTAGGATTGGTAGTACATTAATATGTAGATGTATCATGTATGCTTTCATTTCTTTTAGGAAAAATGTTATGTGATGAAGAACAAAATAAATCACATAGATAAAACATCAATTTATCATAGTTTAAACAACGTTTGACTTTTAAAAGTTTAAAGGGAATAACATCGTTTCTTTACTTCTTCTTTAACCTATCATGCTGAATAAGGATGCTTAATTACGCTTTCAGCATGACTTAGTTTTAAGGCTCAAAAACTAAGTTTGAAATAAAATATTGTATCCACTACAAGATTTTTAAAAAGAAGATGAAAATATGCAACCACAAGATGGTGGTCTAGTGGTAGGTAAACTTTAGAATTTACTAAGCAATTCAGATTCAAGATATCACACTATATTTTATTTTGTGATTACACGGATATAAACATATCTTTTTTTTTTTAAGTACTTTATTAATCAACCCGGAATCGGGAATCAAATATCGGTTACAAGCTCAGTTCAAACAAAAAGGTCTAAATCAAAACGAAACTTAACTAGCTTCGCTCAACCACCACACCGGCGCGTTCCGCTAGACAGCTCCGAGAATCTTAGACTATCAAGATCCGTTCTCTACCGTTGATAGCGACCACGAGAGGGTGGCGTTCACCTCGTTTCCTCGGTTGCCGGAACATCCCGTACTATCACCGGAGTAGCTGGATCTTAACGATCTCCCCAAACTTGTCGCCTCTACTTGCAATGAAGCTCTAAATGCCAAAGGGGAAATGAAGGTAAAGAAAGCATACCAAAGGAAGCTTCCACACCTTGAGAGAACCCACGCCGGTGACCAAAATTGGCTGAGAGATAGGCAGCACGAGAACGCGTTCATCAGTACCTGCAATAAGAAGAGAATAGCCTACGCAATAGATCAAGCGGACCACCACGAACTGGGATGACTGATACTCAAGTAAGCCTCCACATCGATACTACACCCAACTGACCCAATCAGATTTCACATCGATTCCTTACTCCGGAGACATAGAACATGACCCGGTCTTAAAGAGCACGTCCATTGAACCGCGATGGAGAGACGAGATCTAAACGGACTATGCGGAACTGAGAAGCTCTGTAGGAACAGAGTACACGTCCCTGCAATGGCAAAGAAGAACAAAGGAAAGGCAAAATCAGAAAAGAGGAAGAGAAGCCATAGACAAACATCTCTTGAAACCCTTGACCTCGTTTGCAAACGCAAGACCACGGAGACAAACCAACCACGCAGCCGTTTCACCACCGTGCACGCTTCGACGACACAAGCCGCCGCCTTCCTTGGGGAAAAAACAGAACCGTGACCAACAACGAGACGCCAAGTTACCAGCAAGATAGAGCTAAAAATCCCACTCCACAGCAAAGTGATAACTTCGGATAACCAACCAAATCGGAACTGGAGGAGCGAGTTCACCGACCACCAAACGCCACAAACTCCGTCCAACTCACTAGATCTACAAAGGGAAAAAGAGATCCGTGAGGTGAACACCAAAAAGCCGACTCAGATCTGCCGTAAAACCCCAACCGCCTCGCTGACACTCCAGCACAGAGCCCACAGACGCGGATCTACACCACCCCGGAGCTGACGTAGAGGAACCCACATCGTACCTCCGACCACAGTGCCAAGCATATCGACGGCCGGACGGAAGAAAGCAAACCGAAGCAAAAATTAAAGAAGAGGAAGAGAGGAGAGCCTCCGACGACCACGCGCTCTGAAGAAGGCCGCCGGAGCAAAGATCTAGGATGAAAGTTGAAAGGTTTCGAGAGAGTTTGGAGGTTAGGAGAGAGAAAGGTTTTTTATTGTTTTGTATATAAACATATCTTACAGTCCATTTCAATATCCAGAGTGAAGATCTATGTGGGCTATACTATCTTTTTAAGGATTAATTTAGGTCTCTTCATAGATTTAGGATATCTTCAAAGATTAAACAAAAAAAATGAAAGTATGCTTAATTTTGGTTTTTATAGGATTGTTTAGATTTTAGTTGAGATTTTTCACATCTATAAACTAATTTTGCTTATTTGAACTAAAATTTAGTCAACGAGTTGGGTCAAATAGTTTAAACTGAACTGAATTAAAATGTCATAACTGATGGCAATTAAGCGGAAGGCCACTTTATAGTGAAAGGCTATCTTCATATTCAAGATAAAACGTCAAAAATGTGAAAGATAAATATACATTTATAATTCGTGTAATTGTTTTTCTTCTGGACTCTGTTTATGAATCTGTGAGCTTATTAATTACCGTTGGGTGACTTATTGTAATTAGTATCTGAATAGTTTTGAGTATATACTGATATATGCAAATGGCTTAGCGAGTAAGAAAATGTCTCAATATAGAATAGACGAAATCAAATTTGCCTAAAGAACAACTGCTAAAGCGTGCAAAAAAGTATGAAACTTTTAACGTTTAAAAATGAAAAGAAACTAATCATGTTTCTTTACATTACTTTTAAATAAAATAGTTAGTATAAGCTAGTTGCTCTTTTGTGTTATACGTTTCATACTAGAAATTACATATATATATATATATATATTACTCATTTTACGTTAAAATATACTGTGGCTTAATAGATTGAGCTTGTATAAATTTCAGTAATATAGCTTTTGGTCTCCCATTGCGTATATAAACATCTAAATGACTTTCAAGTATAGTTTATGTTAAGTTGGTAATGAAAAATTAATTATATTAGAAGTTTAAATCAAGTTGAGAATGACAATTGGGTTATATGACATTTGTGTTAATGGCTGTTAAAATTCAGTGGTTTACGGTTATTACAACCGGTTAACAGTTATAACAATCTTTGCCAAATATGAAAACAAGGCTCGTGAGTTATACATTGAAAAGAGTTAGTGTTCTGCCTTACCAGGTTCCAGAGACGTAGCCACATTGGTGAATTCTTGGTAATTAGTTAATCTATGCATTGAGATTTGCTCAAGCCCATCGGTCTTGTTCAAGTTTGACTAACTTGCACAACTGACGCATAAATGGACTATAGGTCTAATTGACAAAACTCATTAAGACAAGTGCTGATTATATCAGAAAAATTAGGGCATAACAGATGACCTAACACAAAAGCAGACACAAGGGAAATACATAAGAGAGGCACGGAAGAGTGGGAGCTCGAGACCAGGATTTGGGTCTGAAGAGACACAGTTACAGAGAAAAAAAATTCCCGGTAGCCTAGCTAAGCTCTTCCCTACGTAATTGTATCTCTAGGTGATTTGTAACAGAGATCAATGGAGGTTGACAGGAATATGGATATTGTACTCTCGTGTTTGATATAATGGAAGGTTGAGAGACCGGTCTCTCCCTCTCGTGATATATAGCTCCTTCTTCACATCGAGGAAGGGAGGTGAACACTGGATTAACAAAAGTATCTTGTGTTCCTTCTTTCTATGCTTGGTTCGTATTCCACGTACTTGATTAGTTGACTATATTTGCGATATGAACTATTGTAAGCTTCTAGGAAACACACAAATCCTGAACAAGTGGAATAAGAGCTTTTGGATTCCCCAACAAGCTTCTTTGGATTATTCCCCAACAAGTGGTATCGGAGCCGTTTGTTTTGGCGATTAAGGGTTTGTCTAGGTTGAAGCTGGATCGATTCTGAAGAAGTTGAATCAGGGGATTAGTAGTCCCGATCGCCTCACAGGTTCAAGTGTAACGAATCTGAGATGAAGCTGCAAGATAGACAGCATCAGAGAAAGAAGAAGATGACGTTCGTGTGTAGTATGCGAAGGAAACGTCGGAAACGGAAGAATGTCCAATCGGATCTAATGGTTTTTGTTCTGTGATAGCAAACGAAAATAATGAATGCTGCGAAGTTTGCAAGAACAAGAAGATCTGAAGAATGAAGCAAGAACAGCTGCACAGTTGAGCGTGTTCAAGAACAGCAACACAGTTGAACGTGTGCATGGTTAGAGATTGATTTGATGCTGTTTGAGATGGAGGATATCTAAAGTTGAAGACATATTCATATTAAATCATGACAAAACTTAAAGACTGAAGTCAGGTCATCAGTTTCTCAGGTTAAATCTTCAGAATAAATGGTCTCATTCCAATGGAATCGTAAGAAAAGTTGTGATGGCTGGTTACTCAGGTTTTGTAACGTGTAAGGAACTGAAGCTTTCAGGATCATAAGGGATGTATGTTTTCTTTCCAAAAGATGATCAAGGTTCTAGTATGGGTTAGATTGTGCGTTGCTCAGTTTGATTGTGGAAGGGATATGCAGTGTGGTTTGAAAAGGTGTAAAAAATGGCAGTTGGTGACACTCTGTTATCTCATATCTAAGGGACGCCTTAAAGTTGAAGATGGTATGTGTGTTCGGAGGCTATTTGGATTGTGATCAGTGGTTCCAGGGTTCGGGTTTGAACAGAAAGTTGTAGAGA
This sequence comes from Eruca vesicaria subsp. sativa, assembly GCA_932364175.1. Lineage (NCBI taxonomy): Eukaryota > Viridiplantae > Streptophyta > Magnoliopsida > Brassicales > Brassicaceae > Eruca > Eruca vesicaria. The sequence continues at coordinate 48,307 of CAKOAT010572931.1, forward strand.
AGTGTTCAGCGTGCGAAGTCGTTGATCAGATTTGGAACGATACATGGTGTTGGTACTTTGAGGCTTCAAAGTCGGTTCAGTTAAGAAAAATTGAGTTTAGGGGTTGTATGTTTAGTCACAGAGAGGTTAAGGATCAGGTTCTTGTGGTTAAAAGGAAGCTCAAGTAGGGAGGATCAGGGCTAAAAGATCACAATAGAGCTTGTAGTAGCACATGTTGGTTTCTTGTGGCAATGATGTGACGAAACATATTGTGTTTCTGTTTTGAGTCATTGCTAGAATAGAAGTCAATCTCATTAAGTACATGAGATGTAATGTTTCTGGTTGGTTGAAACATGTTGTATCTCCACGAAGAAAGAACTAGAGCAAAGGAAAATTGTGTAAAAATCTACACAAGTATATGTTGGAGAAAATGGCCATTTGTGGTAATAACATGAAGTAGCTCTGGTGAGGTCGTGTGAGTGATAAGAATAATTCATGGGATAAGTCGTGTCATGTCCCCGATCTTAGATAGAATCGCCGGGACGGGCCATGGTGCGAGGAGACGCACCAGTCAGGTCATATGACCTAAGTACAAGCGTATCATGGCCTAAAGACATGGTTAAGGGGATCAAGAAGCTGGAACTTAACCAAAACAAGAAGGAAACAAGCATTAGGGAACTGGAAAAATGTTATGGTAGCTAGACGAGGCCGAGAGGAAGCTCAGAGGCAGCTCAATTAGTGTAGGTCAGCTCCTAAGAGCTGGTGGACTAGCTCACTCAGCTGGGTCAGCTGCCAACCAGCTCAGCTCAGCTAGATGGAGTGTTGGAGTCTTGACTGGTGGGCCAAGGTGGGACTGCGGCTGGGCCAGGCTGGAGGTCCGATGGTATATGGGCCTGGTGGTTCTTGTCAACTAGGATGGGGATTTAAAAGGAAGTGTTGGGCTTGTGATTAAAAATCCACATGCCCAAAAAGAGCAGTTGGGACAGTTTCATGCGAAAAGGTGCAAAAGAGGAAGTTTGTGCATTTTCCCTCAATCGTTTGCACCTGATCGCCCCTGGGAAGTTTGAATGGTCTTTCTCTATAAATAGACAGTCTCTTGCCACGAAAATGGCATCAGAATCTATTGAGGAAAACTCTGCAAAATCATGACAGAAACAAAGAGAACAAGTTTACTTCCAGACGTGTATATGTTCGTGGGAAGCAAGGCTCGTGATGATGGATCTGAGACAGAAGGACAAGGAGAAGGAGAAGGACTCGGCCCCAGGGGAAAGAACTCCCAAGGTCAGTGGTGTTAACCACGGTTCATCACCCATAAACACCGGTTGTTCTGGTTGTGTATATGGTGCGATTGATGTGGTTTCATCCTTCTATCTTTTACTCACTGATAAAAATATACTTTGATCATGTCTGGAGATTCAGAAATAGAGGAATCAAACCCAGGCCTTGGCCGGTTCTTATGGACTTGAGCAGTTCCCATATCACGCAAAATTATTTTGGGAAATCTGAATATGGGAACCTTAGTTTGGTGATTTATCATGAGTTTTCATGAATTTTAATTAATTTTTAGAGGATGTTTGCTTGAGATCCATTTTTAGGGTTTAGGACTTTTTGCTCAAAATTAACAAGATTTGGATGGATTTGTTGGATTTCGATAGTGGAAATCTCTTAGTGGTGATTTATCAGAATTATTGATGAGTTTTAATTAATTTTGGAACACTTTTGAAAGTAGTCATTTTTGGACCGGAGATCGATTCTAGGAACCGAACCATGCTTTTAGAGATCTGTTGCTAGGATATCGGTTGTGTATTGATGTTGTGTGACTTGCTTTCAGGATCAGACTTGGACCGTGGTAAAGGAAAGGCTCCATGAGGACTCCAGCCGTGGGAAGATGTGTGGTGAATGGCTCATTCCTAGTAAACGTGTAGTATTGATAGCCTATTGTGCAACTTGTGAACATATGATAGCCTAGTGTGCAACTTATTTAGTATGAATTAATGGATGATTTGTAATACTACATTTTATATTTATACAATTGGTTTGCCCCTTATCTGGTCTTGTTTGTGAATTTGATTGTTGAACCTCAGAACCATGAAAAATATTTAGGAATTATTTGGCCTTAAAAACCGAAATCAACATAGAAAGTAATAGGTTAAGACTTCGGTCTGGTTGGGTTGAGAAACTCAAGATCGGGTCTTACAAACTCAAGATTAACGTTTGCTCATAACTTATGGTTAAAAGCGGAGAAAAAATGCATAGGCAGGATCCAGTTGAACAAATTGGGCAATACGTGTTTAGGAAGCATAGATTCGCTACACAGCTAGGAGAAGCGTGTGTGAGTTTACCTTAGAGAAATCGTCATGGTGATCTGTGTCAGAGGTTACAGAAAAACAGACTCAAGAGAAATAAGGGAGGACAGGTTTGGTGTCATGACCAAAATCGTCAAGGTGGAGCTCTTAGACAAAGAGGCAAAGCTTTGAATCATCAAAAGGATGATGTTGTAATCTTCCAAGGGAAAAATACTTATAGGCTTGACAAGCATGGAAATCAAGGTTGGACAGGTCATGGTTCAGGTCTGAAAGGAAGGAGGATGCAAACACCAAAAGGTTTCTTTTTGTGGAGTTTGCACACTAGTGATAGTGTTGCATGACAAGTTACAGCTGAAGAAACTCCTCAAGGGCTCGAGTTTGACATGGAAGAAGTTGTAAGGGTGTATCTCTATAGATTACAGGAAGATGCACACATCAAAGGTTTTTTTATGAAATTTGCACACTGGTGATGGTGTTGCAGGACATGTTACAGCTGAATAAATTTGCCATGAGCTCGAATTTAACATGGAAGAAGCTGTCAGGATGTATCTCGACAGGTTACGGGAGAATGCACACATCAAAGGTTTTTTGGTGGAATTTCACACTGGTGATAGTGTTGCAGGGCATGTTACAGCTGAAGAAACTCACCATATACTTGAGTTTGACACTGGAAGAAGGTGTAAGGGAATATCTCAGGAGAGCATCAAAGGCTTGGTTGATGCGAGATATTTTTAAAGGATACTAGTAGTGGACTAAATCTACTGGTAAATTGTTTTCTTAGACTCAAGGAATTGAACATGGTACTTATGTTAAAAGTATTCACAACAATATGGAGTTGTGTGGCATGACCTTTTAAGTTCGACAGTGATGCACATGTGTTAAAGGTAGAGTCTTGCTGGACAGGTAGTTGTTCAAATCAGAAGATGATTCAGGATGATTACATGTATGTTTCGGGTTTTCTGCATGGGATTCAAAAAGGTGTACAAATGTATCATAGTTGCAGATTAGTAATGATTTGTTTGACCAGAGGTTGAGCAGAGATTCTTTGTATCAAAAGTCTTCTTAGCAGGTTGAGCTAAGCGGTGGGTTCTGTTGGCAACAGCAACGGTGCAAAGTGATGTTCAGGATAAGGTGTTCATTCATGTTATTGTAAAGGGAAATCTCATAATAGCAGTGGATCTATTGGCTGTTGAGTTTGTTGAGTCAAAGGGGTTTATGATTTTGTGGCAGGGTGGTTCAGGTTTCATAAGAGTTTCAAGGACAACATCGGCATTAGGGTTTCTTGCAGAAAGATTGAATTCAAGGTTTGTATCAAAGGTCATCAGATACAGAACAAGTTTGAATTTGAGTCACACGAGGATGATTTAGTCTGACATTGCTTCAAGGTTGAGGCTGAAAGGTCGATGGTATAATCATGCGCATGGTGGTGACTGAAGCAATATGACTGCATGGTTTTGAAGACAAGGTTGTTATGGTTAGAGCTTCAGGTTTGAGGTTCCAAGGGAAAGCAACGCAGGAGGTTCAGGTTGCAACGAAGGAGGTTCAGGTTGTATCGATTTGGATACATGTGAGATGCTGACAGGAAACATGTTTAAGGAATATTGAAGTTAAGCAGGTGAAGCACAACAGGTGGATGAAGTCGTATGAGCTTTATTCGGAATATGTTAGGCTGAGAAGGTCGGTTCTCACGAGGCTGCAAGAGATGCAGAAGGTAAGAAGGTTTTGCTCAAGTTTCAAGAAGTTTGAAACGGCTTTGAGGATTATTGGAGTGGTCAACCACTAAGGTGTTTGGTGTTTTTTTCTGGCAAGTACATGAGATGGCAACATGATAGCTGCAGATAGAGCTGATTAATCATCAAGGTGGAGATTGTTACGTTGGTTATGAAGAATCAACTATATTGGAAGCTTAAACCAAGTTGAGATTGGCAATTGGGTTATATGGCGTTTGTGTTAACGGCCGGTTAATTATAACTTAATGGTTTATGGTTATTACAACCGGTTATCAGCTGTAACAAATGTTGGGCTAACTTGCACAAGCGACGCGCGAATGAACTATGGGCCTAGTTGACAAAGCCCATTAGGTCAAATGCTGATTATATCAGGAAAAATAGATCACGACACACAAAATCAGACACAAGGGAAACACATAGGAGAGGCAAGGAAGAGTGGGAGCTCATGAGAGAGCAAGAGACCAGGATTTGGGTCTGAAGAGAGACAACTAGAGAGAACAAAGGTTCTCGGTAGCCTAGCTAGGCTCTTCCCTACATAATTGTATCTCTAGTTGATTTGTAACAGAGATCAAGGGAGGTTGACAGGGACTGTAACCTCTGGATATTCTACTCTCGTGTTTGATATAATGGAAGGTTGAGAGACCGATTTCTCTCTCCGGTGATGTATAGCTCATTCTTCACATCGAAGAAGGGAGGTGAATACCAGGTTAACAAAAGTATCATGTGTTCCTTCTTTCTATGCTTGATTCGTATTCTGCGTACTTGATTAGTTGATTAGCTTTGCGTTAAGAACTATTGTAAGATTTTAGGGAATAGATAAATCATGAACAAATGGAATAAGAGCTTTTGGATTTTCCAACAAGATTCTTTAGATTATTCCCCAACAGTTTAAGAGAAAACAAACTAGGGCCCATGTTTACATTTTAGAGACTATAAACATTACAATATAAATTTGAAAGAAAAAAATATCTTCATAAAACCTATAAAATATGGTATACTAAATTTGAAACCTAAAACAAATATTCATTTAGCTATGCTCTGGATCAAACTTAAATTCTCTCAAGTTTTCCAGAACTTAACTCATTTCTTATGAGTTTAGATTTTTATCCTCCTCTCGCAAGTTCCGATCATGCCACTTGCTATTCCTTAGTTTGATCGGATCTGTCAATACGACACTGTCAACACGACTTTCGTGGAGAGGATGATTTTTTAACAGTGGTTGAGCAAATTGAGAGCCCAGAATAATGACCGTATCGTTCTCTTGATCTAGAAATTATAAATCTCGATTGTCAACACGATTTTATCAATACCACGACCACCAATTGCTGTGAAAAAAGCTTTTTACTGACAAAGTGACAAATTAAGGTATATTTTACACAAAGAACATAGCTCAGTTTCTTATTTGGTGAGGATTGATGGTCTAATAATACCTCATTATTATCAGGGCTACTAGTCTACTATCATTTCATCATATATACTATTTGAAATGGCATGATTGTATATTGGTGTAAATACAATAGAAAGACTAACAGACTGTTTTTGTCACACAAAAAAAGACGAACTGACAAGACAGACTGTTTACCCAAATGAGTAGGAAGAATTTTAAAGACAATAAATATAGTCGCAAAGCATCATATATATATATATACTTGAGATATACTCTTCGACGTAGTACATTATTTATATCTGTTTTATCAGTGTTTTTTGTCTCGTCTATGTATTTTCATCTATTACTGACATACAAAATGTGGGTTATAGATATCATGAACTGGGACTCCAACACGTGTCCTTATTGGAACTGAAACTCACATGCTTTCATCTTTCGTCTTGTTTCTCACTCGGGGAACCTCTTAAAGACTTACGTAAACCATTTCTTTTAAATTTTCCCTATTCATAATCCAACCAAATTCAACTAATTTGGTGAAGATTCTCGTCACAGACGCAATGTTTGTGTGCTATTAGTTAGTTATTATCTTCACAAATAAAATATATATATTATTATATCAAAAGTAACAGTTATTCGTTGATAAGTATTTGTATATTTGGGATAAACTGTTTATTTTCTGAGCAGAGCCATTCTTCTTGCATGTATAACTAACGAACACGTTATCGATCATATGAATATTTGAATCATGCAATCTTCATGTCTTTTTTCTTGAATTCAATTTCATAAACCAGCTTTTTTAATAACCCCTAGCGTCAAGAATCATGCTCAACTGCATTTTTTTAAAAAAGAGAGACAGAACTTTGAAGGGAATATATTCAACTATTCCTTTTCAAAAAAAAAATATATATATATCTATATATATAATCAACTATTCATTAGAAGTTTGAAGTGATTTATATCAAAATAACAAATTACTGTTATATATATATATATATATTAAAAAATTCTAGTGTTATTGCACTTTGTTATTTAATAAAATACTTAAAAACCACTGTTATTAAACAAATTTCAGCTGTAAAGTTTAAAATTCTCCTAGTGATTTTTTAGTGTTAGTGGAATTTCAAATTTTTAAGATATAAAGTTATGAGTTTAGATGATCGATATTTTATACTGGTCTAGGTAAATCATCGTAAATTAATTGAATTAAAATCTTCAAAAAAGGTAAGAAAAATTAAACCACTCCAAACTCCAAGTTAAAATGTACTTCTTAAAAAAGGAAGCAAAAATGTACTGTGATCAGTTGACAAAAAAGGTATTGTGATTATCGTTGAACCCTTTGTTCTAAAACTCCCCCAAGTATGCGATTTTGCGGCCGATTAGTCGTGAGCCGGGAGGTCACCGTGGCGAGAAGTGGGTGATCGGCATGCCTAGGCGCTGATCTGAACTTTCCCCGAGTTGTTGAAGAAATCGCCGCCTCATATCTGAAAATCGCTTTGGTTTGATCCAAAAAAATCGTTCTTAATCTTTTATCTCGATGATAACATCAAGGATTAGTGTTATAAACAGCAAAAAATGAAAAAAAGGAAAAATGTATAAGGTGTTATACGACGGCTAGGGTTGCAGAATGAAACTGTCTCTTTAGGGAAGGCGATGGGGTAGAATCATTTTTCGCATTTTAATAATAAAAAACATATGAGAGGTAAAAATGCGTAGTGCACGCTTCGAACCCGAGTTATTGCTAGAGAATTCTGAGCTAGAATTTATTGAACCTAGTTATCTTATTGTTATTTTCTAAACAAAGATAATATATACTAGATTTTGACCCGCCCTTTGAAAGGACGGGTATATCTTTGTTTTAATTTTTCTTGAAAACTTAATTTTATATTTATATTTTTTGTATTATATTTATGTTTAATCATTTATTAATAATATAAAAATTAACATTTTATAAATGAATAATAAATAATTAGACCAAACATTTATTAATTTTAATCCTGATTTAATAGAATAGATTTTGGTTAATTCGACAATTCTGTTCTGTATTTATTTATGATAAAAATAATTTAGTGCTATCTTAAAGGATTTCTGAAACTATAACTCATATTTTATTTTGTATTTATTAACACAAATAAAGCGGCTATAGTATAATAATTACATGTTATACATTTTTGCCATAGTATAAAGAGTAATTAAAATATTATTGTAGAAAGATATGTCAAAAATATAACTGTATAAATTAATTTTATAAAGTAACATGATATTCATCAAATAAAATGTTGGAATTATTGAATAGCATAAATAAAAATTTGGGCTGAATAGTGACAAAAGGAACAAAGATAATCCAATATGTATTAGAAAGAAATGGGTCCGAGTATTTTGGTGAAGAAGTTACATACTGATTAACAATAAGATGGTTACAATTATAGTGGAATATTATGTATTATTTTAAAATAGGTCCAATGGTGTGGAAGTAATATTCCATGGAGTAGTGGGGGTAAAAATTAACAATGATTTTAAATTTAAAATATTGATTGATTATACATACAAAATATGAAAAAAAATTCTCCCTGATAACTCTCCGATATTTTTCTGTTTTTATTTTTTTAAATCGCTAAGTTCGCATGCATAGCACACATAGCACCTAGCGAGTTTACCAACAAGGAGGATTGACCCCGTTAAAATTACTCTCAAAACCATTTTAACTTTAAGAAAAAAAGATGGCGGCTATTCAAAACGTACGACATGATTGGTCGAGAGAAAATTCGGGGACAGAAGATTAGAACGCGTGTGCGAACAAGAGAGGAGGTCTACATGCGAATCTGTGGAATGTAGACACGTGGTCAAACCCATGTGCTTCCTTATCTCCCTTTCCCTTTCATTGGCGTGGAGCGATGAAGTACAAAAACAAGTCAAAATATTGTTTATTTTATATATAAATATAAATAAATAATACGGTTGCAGTTTTGAATTCAATTAAATATCAAAATTCTTCGTTATTTTAATAAAAGACAAAATATCCAAGTTTTTCAAAAATACGTAGAAATAATTGGGGTTTGTAAGAGATATTATATCAAACATTTTTAGAGAAGATATGCTATTGCATGTGTATTTTTTCCTCAAATTTAAACTGTTTGTAATTTGTATGACCTTTTAATTTTCTTTTTTCAAAAATCTTTAATCAATTATATATATATATATATATATATAAATGCAATAGCTGACAAAAACTTCGGAGTATTTATTAATATAACAACATACCACATCTAAAAACAACAAGAGTCGATTCTGATATTAATATGTAAAGCGAAGTACTGATGATGAACAATTAATATAATGTTTTAAGATTGAAAAACTTGCTACAGATTTTAAATTCGCACAAAATATATCTATATAAAAAGCGGTAGCTGAAAATATATGAAACTTTTATAAATTACTAATCATGAAAATGATTATTGTGTTATGAGTTTCATATTTAATTTTGAAAAACAATTTTTTCACACAAGTGTTTTGGAACATTTTTTGCCTCTATAACACTAGTAATTAGAGTATTTCTAGTCTATTATTACTTTTCTTTCAATAATATCATTTAGAGGCAATTCTATTCCAATCACTTGTTATATATGTTTTAAGATAGAAATTGCTATTTTCTCTATATTTTAAAATATCTCCAAATATTTTTGTTCTTTTTTCTCTAGAATACGACACTCTAGCTATAATAGAGTTGGGATGTCCAGCAGTGTACTTTCTAAATATATATAATAAAAATAGAATAACACTATTTCTTCCTCTATAAATAAAAAATAATATTTAGTTTAGAGGAAGAAATAGAATGGGATATAGTAAATTTGTCTCTAAATACTACAGTAGAGCCAAATATAGAGATAAATTAGAGATATTAAAGAAAGAAGTAACATTCTATATTAGAATTTTATATTTATAGCAGTTTTAATATAAGGGAATACATTGGAGCCTCTGTTCTAAAAATTGTGTGTCTCAATTAGACACCACTCACCCGGTTTGATTTTAGTTCATTTAGATTGTCAGATGACTGTCTAGCTGTCTAATTCATTTTTTATTTTTTTGTTTATGTTTTTCTTATTTTTGATAATAATATTTTTTATGTATTCATTAAATTTAAATTTAATAAATACAAGCTATATTCATAGTTCTGATGAAAATTATATCGTATTAAGTTTATATTTTCTATTTCTGTGCCTATATAATTCTAACATGAAAATGTTATAAATAATTGGAGATTACCATATTTTTTATAACATATTAAATAATCTATTTTTTGTCCCATGTAATCTCTGATAAATCTCCAAATTTCTCTCTAGTCGATAGGTCCGATCTGTTCGCCCGACTAGCACATAGCACGGCAGACATGGATTGAAGCAAACTCAATTTCTATTAAAAATATTTTCATTTTAGAGAAAAAAAAAAAAAGCAAAATATATTGGAGATTAGAGAGAAGGAAATCTGTTTTGTTCTTGTTTTCATCTCGAATCTACCAAACGCCATTTCCGTTAAAGAGATATTACTCAATTTTGTTCTAGAAGAAAATGAAATATATTGAAAATGGTTTAAAATGTTCTAGAAGGTAACCTATTTTGGAATCTACCACTAAGTAAGTATTTCATTTATCATCATCATAAAAGAAGGAAGATGGACCATATTGAATTGATTATGTTCATACGTTCTTCATATACGTTCTTCATACGACATGGATTGAAGCAAACTCAATTTCTATTAAAAATATTTTCGTTTTAGAGAAAAAAAAAAGAAAAATATATTGGAGATTAGAGAGAAGGAAATCTATTTTGTTCTTGTTTTCATCTCGAATCTACCAAACGCCATTTCCGTTAAAGAGATATTACTCAATTTTGTTCTAGAAGAAAATGAAATATATATTGAAAATGGTTTAAAATGTTCTAGAAGGAAACCTATTTTGGAATCTACCACTAAGTAAGTATTTCATTTATCATCATCATAAAAGAAGGAAGATGGACCATATTGAATTGATTATGTTCATACGTTCTTCATATAAGAGTTTTAGGACGCTAATGTTACGTATCTAGATAAAGTTTTGCTTTAAGTTGAAGGAAAGAAGGTTACTGAAAACTCTTTCACCTCGCTCGACTAAAATAACGAAATCATTAGAATACATATAGATAAACTATTTAGTTAGTAAGTAGTATTTTAGAGTGAGTATTATTCTTAGTTACGAATTTTGTTGTTTGGAGGGAGCGTGAGTGAGATAAATCAAGTCCAAAAGCAATAACACGTTTAAGAAGAAAGAGAGACAAATGCATAGACAATAATTAGGTTTCCATTGTTCTTTTCTACTCGAATATTAATTGAAGTCATTAACCAGTGTCTCTATATAAATCTTCTCCTCGTTTTCCAAAATGTATGGCAATCAAGTAATAAGAAGGAAAATAATGTAAGTTATAAAGAGTGAGAAGCTCACAAGATTTGTTCAAAAAAAAAAAAAAAAGCTCACAAGTTTTATAACCTTATCAATTGAAGTCATTAACCAGTGGCTCACAAGTTTTATAACCTTATTAAAAAAAAGTTTTATAACCTTATTAATTGAAGTCATTAACCAGTGTCTATATAAGTCTTTTCCTCGTCTTCCTAAATCCAATGTGAGTTGAAGTAATTTTGACTTTGTTGTATAATTTATACACTAGCTGTTTTTCTGCATAAACTTTTTAAAATTTAAATTATATTTAAAATGAAATATATTAATATTATATATTTTATTTATTTTGATTAATATTTACTATAAATTTGATTTAATTAAGCACATTTTTTTTAAAAAAAAAACTTGTTTATTTTAAATTATACTGTATTTAATAATATATATGTAGTATATATAAAATTCGAATCCTAGAAACTTTTTATCTATTTATTTTAGTTAAATGCATTAAATCAACTTGTACAAAATTACTAAGAAAATTCATATAAAAATTCTATAGTTATTAAAAATTATAACTAAAGAATATTTATAAAATTTGTCGATATCTAAAAGAAACAAATGATATTACGATTAAAAATTATTAATTTTTTAAAAAAGATTTAGAAACTTTTGAAAATATTAATAATAAAAATTGTATAATTATAAAAGTAAAATTAAATAGCATTTGGAAATTTATAATGCATATTTCAATTTATTTATTTTAGCGATGATTTGATCTCTGAGTTATTACCATATTTTAACAAATTTACCAAAAATATAAATCAACATTAAATGTAAAGTATCAGTTATTATCGTATTCTATAAAGTTTACGAAAAATATATCAACAATAAATATAATTGTTCATGTCATATTTAACTATAAGTCATGTTATCAATCGTAGTAGTCATGTCATCATTTTTTTGTGAAAAACATGTAAAAAATCACTTCGCAGATAATATATAGAGGATGTTTTAAATTGCTTCACTAATTAATAGAAACTAATACTATTGTTTGTTGAGACCTACATAATAAAACTAACCCATTGTTCAAACATTAAAGCTCTCTTACCATATTATATTGTCTTTTGTATACTAAGAGAGACATGTTTTTCTCCATGTTTTATGTTGGTCTAAGTTTTTATGTTTATAAATCTCCGGTCAATTTCAGGAGGAATGCATTTAGTGCTACAAAGTGGATTAATTAGTGACTACCACAATGCATAACCCGAGTTTGGAATGTTTTTCCGACCAACGTAGAGGTAGACCGATCAACTATTACATCCCAACATGTTAACCATTTGGATCAAAACCCAAATTCATACTGATTAAGTAGTGATAATTTAGATTTTAAGTAGAATTGAATCTAAAACCAACATAGGTACATGCTGAAAAACATGGATCTAAGTTTCTTCCAGCTTAGAAATCCAAATTTAACAGTCTAAATCTACGATCAATTAAAACTCTGGTAACCCCAGTCAAATAAACATAGCTATTAACCAATCAAATTATACAAGGGTACACAAATACATGACCACTACAGATCTTAAATCCCAACAACCTTTCGTTTTTTACAATATAATTTGAATCCAAGAGCTTTATAAAAACTATTACTGAAATAAATTGTATTTCCTTGCATTTCCATTGAACTCATACAACGTATATATATATATATATATATATATATATATATATATATATATATATATATAGAGTTTGGTAATCTCGTTACGTTTTATATGGGATTGTTATCTAAGGAAATATCTAATCCTAGAATATAGGATAGTACATAGCATATTCTAATACCCTCCCTTAGTCTAATCGTCGGGTGCTCGGAACGAGAGACTGTGCTTGAATTCATTGAACAAGGACGAAGGTAGGCCTTTGGTGAATATGTCGGCGTACTGAGCTGATGAGGGAATATGCAGAACGCGAACCTGACCCATGGCTACTTTTCTCAGACAAAGTGAATGTCTATTTCGACGTGTTTAGTCCTCTGATGCTTAATGGGGTTGTTGGACAAGTAAACGACACTGACATTGTCACAATACACCAGAGTATCAGAAGTGATGTGGACTTTGAGCTCGAGCAAGAGATTACATATCCAACATGTTTCTGCAACGGCGTTGGCAACGCCTTTGTACTGAGCTTCAAAGCTCGATCTTGAGATAGTACCTTGTCGCTTGGAGGACCATGTGACCTAGTTATCTCCTCGATAAACGCAGTATCCAGACGTCAATCGTCGAGTTCCAGGGCAGCCTGTCCAGAATGCATCTGTGTAGGCTGTTGGGGTCAAAATCGGTACGACAGAATCAACGGCCGAAACTCCCCGCAGAAATATAAAAGGAATCGTTTTATAAAACCCAAAGAATTGTTTTATAAAACTCGAGGATCGTTTTATAAAACTCGAGAATCGTTTTATAAAACCCGAGGATCGTTTTATAAAACTCGAGAATCGTTTTATAAAACCCGAGGATCGTTTTATAAAACTCGAGAATCGTTTTATAAAACTCGAGGATCGTTTTATAAAACTCGAGAATCGTTTTATAAAACTCGAAGAATCGTTTTATAAAACTCGAGAATCGTTTTATAAAACTCGAGGATCATTTTATAAAACTCGAGAATCGTTTTATAAAACCCGAAGATCGTTTTATAAAACTCGAGGATCGTTTTATAAAACTCGAGAAGCCGTTTTATAAAACTCAAAGATCATTTTATAAAAATCGAAGATCGTTTTATAAAACTTAAGAAGCCGTTTTATAAAACTCGAAGATCGTTTTATAAAACTCGAAGATCGTTTTATAAAACTCGAGAAGCGTTTTATAAAACTCGAAGATCATTTTATAAAACACGAGGATCGTTTTATAAAACTCGAGAAGCCGTTTTATAAAACTCGAAGATCGTTTTATAAAACTCGAGGATCGTTTTATAAAACTCGAGAAGCCGTTTTATAAAACTCGAAGATCGTTTTATAAAACTTGAAGATCGTTTTATAAAACTCGAGAAGCCGTTTTATAAAACTCAAAGATAGTTTTATAAAACTTGAGAAGCCGTTTTATAAAACTCGAAGATCGTTTTATAAAACTCGAGAAGCCGTTTTATAAAACTCGAAGATCATTTTATAAAACACGAGAATCGTTTTATAAAACTCGAGAAATTGTTTTACAAAACCGTAAAAAACCGAAACAGCCGTAAAACGCGAACTAAGCCAAGCTGGCTTAGTTCGCCGATGGGCGAACTAGGAGACCCTTGACTAGTTTGCCCACCGGCGAACTAAGCCAGCTTGGCTTAGTTCGCCGGTGGGCAAACTAGTCCATCTCGACTAGTTCACCCACCGGCGAACTAAAGCTGGCTTAGTTCGCCGGTGGGCGAACTAGTCCCACTTGACTAGTTCGCCGTTGGACGAACTAGAGACTTCCCGGACGTCCCGAGCCTCGATCTCCCGCATCCCCGATTTGAAACTTACGTCTTTCGACACGATCGTATTCCGAATCACGGTCGAAATGTCTCTCGTTTCGTCTCGATCCGTCCTATCGTTCGAGTTTTACGATAAAAACTGTAAAAGTTTGTTTTCTCGAAAAGAACTCAAGGAAATCGTATAAAACGGCAAAAGCTAAACGAAACACCGAATATTGCCTAAACTATACGATTTATTCGAGATTTTTCGTAAAAATCGTACAAAACGCATTTTTAATAAAACCCCGAGTAAATCGTAGAAAACGGCAACGATTAATCGAAACATCAAACATTGCTTAGCTTTACGATTAACTCGAGAAACTTATCTAAAAACGGCATCTTATCAAGAAACAATCTCGTCTAAAGTCGTAAAACGAATTTATCGCAAAACGGCTCGGAAAGTCATAAAACGCGATAAAAGCCACTCGCGACTTTAAACGAAGTCCAACCCGAAGATACGACGACGTTTTGGCGATTTAATCGCAGAAAGAAGATAAATGTCAAACTTGAAGATAAAAGTCAAGTTTGAGGATAAATAGAAGATTTCCGCGGGAAAGAAGGAAAGATCGAGATAAATGGAAGATTCTCATTAAACTCGAATCTGGGCGAAACGGAAAGACTAAACCGCCTAGGAAGGGAGTATATAAGCAAGAGGCATAGGGCAGAAGCAAAGGGACGAATTTCAGAGCTCTCATCTGAGACTTTTACAACTTTTCTAGACTTAGAATTTTCCGCACTTAGAAACTTAGGCTTTTTCTCGACAAGTTCGGTTTCTATGACTGGTGCTCAATTACTAGACGAACTCGCCTAGGCGGTTCGATCTCTGGTCCAGATTTATCAACTGAACTACGTTCGACTTGATCCCCGAAAGGGGTACGTAGGCAGCCTTTCATAAGGTTCAGTCAGAAATCAATCAAACCTTTTTTCCTATCTTTTTCCGTCTTTCGTTATCGAGCTGCGACTCGACTAGATCTAGGGTTTTATGTTTATAACTCTGATGGCCCCTGCGGCCAAAGCCTTTGTAATTCCTTGTAATGATCGCTACGCTCTTACGCGAATCGAAAATAAGATCGACTTTCTTTATAAATCCTTTTTATTGCGTTTTTCATATTTTCCGCATTTATTTGGTTTCTTGTCGTTGGCTTTTGCAGAGATCCGGTTCCTCTGGGAAATTAGGGTTTTCCTAAGTTTTCTTATTTAACGGAAATCGACAAGTGTGAATCTCGGTTCCCACATAGGCTGTGAGAGACATCAAGGAGGTCTTGTGAAGTTGCAAGCCATGAGACAGAGTGCCTTGAAGGTAGCGAAGAACTCGTTTCATAGCAAGAAAATGAGATAGTCTTGGATCATGTATGTCAAGCATAACTGATGAACCGCATGATGAATATCATGGCGTGTAAGTGTGAGGTATTGGAGAGCACCTGCAATGATTCGATATAAAATAAGATCTTTTATCTTGTCACCATCTTCAGCCGATAATTTTGACTTTAGGTCTACCGTGCATGCTTGCACAAACAAGAATATCTTGAGCATAAGAAGATTGGCTTAAGAAAAGTTCACCATTTATGTAATCAACTTTGATGCCAAGGAAGTAAGATAAGCGACCATCATCGGACATCTCAAACTCTTGTTTTAAAAGAAATGTTAACATTTGTCTAAGCTTTAGAGAGGATCCTGTGAGAAGTATGTCGTCAACGTAAAGTAGGAGGTATTCTGGTTCTCATTCTTTATTGAACACATAAAGGGAATTGTCGCTGCTACTCTTTACGAAACCCAATTTTTGAACAAAGCCAAAGAAGCGTGCGTTCCAAGCTCGTGGTGCCTATTTGAGACCGTAAATGGCTTTCTCCAGTTTCCATACTTGAGTTGTCTTTGTTTCTTCTAGTCTACCATGAAGGAAGACGTTCTTGAAGTCTAGATGGTGCACCTCCCAATTGTTTTGAAATGCAAGGTGAAGAACTGAATGTATTGTCACTGGTTTGACCATTGGGCTGAAAGTCTCGTCGTAATCCAAACCTGTTTCTTGTGACTTTTCGTTTGCAACATGGCGAGACTTGTGGCGTCTAATCGTTCCATCTGGACCTGTCTTATGTTTATAAAGCCACATGGAACAAACAATATTAGCATCAGATGGCCTAAGCACTAGACTAAACATCTTATTCTTAACCATAGCACCATACTCACAAGTCATAGAAGAGTTCCAATTCGGATCAGAAAGAGCTTGAAAATGGCTTTTTGTAATGGGTGAGATTGTGGAAGCATGAAGAGACAAGATTGAATTTTCTTTTCTAGTTCCATCTTTACTCCTACTAGTTATTGGGTGACGTGTAGGACTGACTGTAGCAGAGGATGGTGCAAAAACGGGGAGATTTTCAGCTGGAGGAGCCGACGCTTAGTTTTCGTCGGTTGAAATGGTGATTCCAAGATAGTTTTGAACAGAGGAGACATATCATAGCTTTTGAGAAATATATATGTGACCGCCGAGTTTGAAAGAGACTCAGCGGCTGGAAAGATAGATACGTCAAAGACCACATGACGAGAGATTATGATCTTTTTGGTCTTTTAGGTATAAGCAGCGATATCCTCTATGGTTGGTAGGGTAGCCGAGGAAAAGAGAAGGAGCGGAGCGTGGAGCTAGTTTGTGAAGGTAAGAAAAAATTATGTTTGGGTAACAGAGGCAATCAAAGGTTTTGAGATAGTCATAGGTGGGCCTTTTCTGGTATAGTTTTTGGGAAGGTATAGCATTATTGATGGAAGTTAATGTAGTATGTTGAGAAGATGGGAAGAGCGGTGAAGAGCTTATACCCAGTATGTTGGTGAAAGTTTGGCTTGAAAAAGGAGTGTGCAGATGGTGTTGTTGATGGTTCTTATCATCCGTTCAAAGCGCCCATTCTGCTGAGAAGTGAGAGGGCAGTAGAAACGGACACCATTCGCAGAGAAATAATTTAGGAATTGGGCATTGTTGTACTCCCCACCATTGTTGGATTGGAAAGATTGAATTGTTGTTTTGAACTGTGTTTTCACAAAGGAAACCAAATGAGTGAATTTTGCAAAAACTTCAAACTTCTTTCGTAAAGAATATAACCAAACGAAGTGAATGTGATGATCCAGAAATAAAATATAATACCGGATATCACTAATGCTTGGAATTGGTGATGTCCATACGTCTGAATGAACAAGTTCAAAAGAAGTAGAAACAATTCGATTACTTTCATGAAAAGGAAGTTTAAGGTGTTTATCCAATGGAAAGCTTCACAACAAACTGGAAACTCGCCTTTATTACAAGCAATCAACTGAGAAGAAATCAAAGAACGAAGAAAATTATCGTTGACGTGACCAAGTATTTTGTGCCACAGTGAAGGATTAGCAACGACAAAAGCTGAATGTGAGTTTGCCTGCTTATTCTGAAAACATGGAACATAGTAGAGGTCTCTTTTGCTCTCATTGCGGAGAAGCGTTTTCCTGGTGTTGAGATCCTTAATAGAAAAACAAAAAGGTTGAATACGACCGAACACCAGTTATCATTAGTAAACCGACGAACATAAATAAGATTTTTAATGATATTAGGAGCAACAAGAACATTATTTAAAGAGAGAGAACGAGTTGGAGAGGAAAGAGATGAAGAACCAATGTATGTGATTGAAATGGAAGAACTGTTACCAATAACAACAGATTTTCCGGTGTTATGTTTAAGAACAGAGTTTAGAAAACCTGAGGTTGACGCTAGGTGGGAAGTTACCCCCGAATCCATGTACCAATTTGCAGCACGTGGGTCCCCAATGGTCATGGTGTTGAAGGCTTGCGCAAAATTAGTGATTGCCTGCATCAGATTCCCAGCAATGTGAGTTTGATCTGGACGCGTAGGTGCAGGACCTAGTACTCCACGCGGATTGACTTGCATCCACGGCGTCAGATATTGCTGCCAGTTCATCATCGGCGGTGGAAAGAATGGATGATGCCAAGTTTAATACCAGTGTGGAGACCAGTTGTTATTCCATGGGCGATGATTTCCGTAGCTGCCTCTCCTTCGTCCTCTGCTGTTTTGCTTGCGGTTTTTTTGTTGTTGCAAGGTTGTGTTTTCTCCATATTGACTGTAAGCACTGTTGAAGATGGCGGAGTGTCAGTGTTTACCAGTGTCTTCTGGTTGTGACGAGTTTCCTCATTGAGAAGCATTGATTTAGCGGTGTCGAACGTTGGGAACGGATCATTGTGCTTGATCACATTGATGATGTTATCGTACTTCTCGTTAAGACCCAGAACCAGTGTACGATCATTGATCGGAGCGTCTAGATTGGCAAGAAGATCAGAGATTGATTTGAGGGTCTGGCAGTATTCATGGACGGAGTGATTGCCTATCTCAATCGTGCGTAGGTTGTGATCGAGCTGGAAGGCCCGTGCTTCCTTGTTTCTTTGGAACTGGGCTTCTATGCGAAGCCAAATTTCTCTGGCGGTGCCTTCTATTTTGAACACGCTTCGAAACAGTTGATGCAAGTGTACTGTAAATCCATAGCTTCACTAAACTGTCGCGTTTTTGCCATGGAGTGTCGTTGTCATTTGCAGGAACAGAGGTGCCATCGACATGCCCTAAGACGTCGAAAGCAAGGCATTGAGTGAGAAAAAATTTTCTCCAAGCATCATAATTGTGATCTTGATAGCCAAGGATAATCGGGATATGGGTCTTGATATTGGTTACCCCGAAAGCACGCTCAACGGCGTTTTGAGCGGCCATTGAAGGTAGAGAATAACAAAGATGAGAAATGTATAGAAAAATAAAATTTCCGAGAAAAGAAGAAGATGACGAGAAATGTGGGAACCGAAATTCACCTCTGTCAAGATTACGTAAATTTAAGAATTTAGAGTAAACCCTAACTTCCCAGAGGACCCGACTATCTGCGGAACCGCACACAAGCAATCAAGAACGCGATTGATATGAGTAAGTAAAAATATGTTAAGAAAAACAAGATTGAGAGCAAAAGGATTCTTATTCCGAATTCGCGTAAGAATGGTACAATAAGAGTAAGCCTTATCTGCGTGAGCCATCGGCGAGATCCCTAACCCTTAGCAATCTAAGACTAAAACCCTAGTTGAGACACAGCTCGATAACGAAAACGAAAATATTCCTAAATGCTAAGTTTGGTGGTGAAAGCTCTGAAAACTCGTCATTTGCTTCTGTCCTTTGCCTTTTCCTTATATACTCCCTTCCTAGGCGGTTTAGTCCTTCCTTTTCGCCCAGATTCGAGTTTATCGGGAATCTTCCATTTATCTCGATCTTTCTTTTTTTCTGTGCGGAAATCTTCTATTTATCTTCAAACTTGACATTTATCTTCCTTCTGCGAGTAAATCTTAAAACCGTCATTGTATATTTGGGCTGGATTTCGTTTAAAGTCGTAAGTGTACTTTTATCGCGCTTTTGGGCTGTCCGAGTCGCTTTGCGATAAAAACCGTTTTACGATTTTAGATGAGATCGTTTCCTGACAAGATGCTGTTTTTATAGGATTTCTCGAGTTGATCATATAGTTGGACAATGCACGATGTTCCGTCTAATTGTTGCCGTTTTATACGATCTTCCCAAACTTTACGAGAAATGAAGACTTTTACAATTTTTATCGTAAAACTTGAACGGTAAGACGGATCGAGACGAAACGAGAGACTTTTCAACCATGGTTCAGAGCATGATCAAGCCGAAGGACGTATGCCTTGATTCGAGGACGTGGGAGATCGAGGCTCAGGACGGTCAGCTTGACGTACAGCGAGTCGAATTGGATTGGTTCAGCTCGCCGGACGGCGGGCTGCGTTAAGGTGACCAGCTCGCCGTACGGTGAGCTGGTCTGAGACCGACCAGTTCACCGAACTGCGAGCTGAACTAGCTGGTTCGGCTCGTCGTACGTTGAACTTGGTTCGGTCGAACCTGCTCGCGGTTTACGGCGGATGCGGTTTTTGCTTAACTTGGGCAATCGCGTAATCGGCGATATTGTTTCGTTCGTTCTTCCGAGATGACGATTTCCAAGTTTTCCGCGGATTTCCTTTGTTTGGAAAGTCCTTAGAATTTTATAGAACAACTTCTCGAGTTTTATAAAACGTACTTTTGTTTTTTGCGGAAAGTTTTGATCATTGATTCCGTCGTACCGATTTTGACTCCAACAGGAAAGGTCTCAGAAGCTTTTAAGATCTCATACCATGAAATAAACTGTATTCCCTTGCTTTTCCATTGAACTCATACAACGTATAAATCTATAGATTTTGGTAGTCTCGTTACGCTTTACATGGGATTGTTATCTAAGAAGATATCTAATCATATAATATAGGATATTATATAGCATATTCTAATAATTACTATATATCTTTAGTCGTTTAAGAAATAAATTATAATTATTAATTTGTTATATAATGTCTATGTATGGGATCTTGTGATTGAGTGATAAGGAGATGGGCTTGGGACGTCAACACATTTCAAGTTCGATCTAAATGTTGCCTGAAAATGAGTTACATTATTTTGCACACCCATATGGATATGAGCATTTGATTTTAACTCATTTGAATATCCGAAAAGAGAATTTATCCGGATTACACATCTCTTTATAGATTAGTCTAGACCTTTCCGTAAACTCGAAATACCTATCAAAATTTAATCCAAAAAAAACTATAATGTTTTCCAGAACATTTCTTAATTACTAATTTTTTGCATGATTGGGAAAGGTTAGCTTTATTCAATTTGTACTTCACATGTATTTGTTTCGGTACATTATGTTAACCACGTTGGTCTGGTTTGATGGTATGGTGGGCTCGAAAAAGTGGTAACAGTTCCTTCTTTGAAACCTATCATTTAAATTTATCCAGCTATGTGATCAGACGGCATGGATATCTAACTTCCAGAGCAATCGAGGTTGTTTTACCAGCGAACTGGTCCTTGGAGATTAGTCAAGCTTTTAGATTTTGATACCTCTTGTTTATTAAAACGTACATTTTGTTGAAGTTTTAGCTAAAAATACATCATGTTGAAACGTATATAAAAATAAAACGTATTTGGAAGAAAAATCTTGAATATATAAAGGCATTTGGCTTTATAGTATCAAATATCAATTAGGTCTGAAGATGAGAGTGAAAAAAATAAACAACCTTTTGATGGCAAGTCACTTATGTGTTCTCTTTTAGTTTGTTGCAGAGACTTATCCAGTATGATGGTGATAACGACTCCCTCTAATCCTCTCACTACACGTAAAATAGTTATCGTATTACGCATTAGATTATAAATAACGAGGATTTCATATATAAAGACTGCATGTAAATATTCCTATATCCCTTTAAAAGAAACTAAAATGGAGATGTCATAATAATACTAAAATGGAAAATTTTAGTAAAATTTACATGGACTAATTAAATCAGATATTGTTTGATAATGCAACGGTCTCATTAAATTCTCGAAGTTAATTACTTTCACATTTTTATTTATTTTTCTAGGTAGAAGGATTTTTCGATCATATATATATATTTTTCAATCCAAGTAGTATTTTAAATTATATATCTGTTTTTAATAAGTAAATTATATATCTGTTGATCTACTTTTTTTTTGTTTGGTACGAAATGAGAAAGCAATTTAAATTGTTCCGTTATTTTTATTGCTTTCACATGAGTTCGACGGAATGATTTCGTCAAGTTAAAAAGTCATGTCTTTTCAACATGAAACATTATTAACGATAGTGATGTATAACTTGAGGAATTAGTAAAAAAAGAAGAAGGAATTAGTAGTATTAATATGCAAAGGGTTAATTAAGTAACTTCCGAATATATATTACATAATTAAAAAATAATAATCAAACCATCCCTTGACACCTCCTTCATTTTTATATTATAAATAATAAGTCCTCTTCTCCCAACACATCTTCTTATTGCAGAAAAAGTGAGACAAAAAAACATCAACCTATTCAATCTAAGAGAGATAAAAAGAAGATCTAGAGAGGGAGAGACCAAGAAACATGAGTAACCAGAATGTTGATGATCATAATCTTCTATTCATTTCTCAGATGTACCCTAATGTCTATACTTCATCGATACCACAACAAGGTTTGCCCACGTTAAAGCGTCTTTCTTTTTATAAAAACCCCCAAAATTGGATTTACAACTATCTTCAAGTGGGTCTTCTTTATTTTCTTTCTTCTTCTTTTTTTTGTAATGATAAATTTGTCTTATTTTAGTCCTTTTCACATACGTGCATGATCAAGACTAAGATTTTATTATAAGTTAAAACATTAATATTGATTTGTTTATCTTTGACCAGCGGGAGATTCAAAACCAGCGCAGCCAATGAGGAGGAGGAGGAAGAAGAAGGGTGTTGCGGTGGCGGAACAAGGTGGAGATGGAAGCAATGGGTGGTTTAGGAAGAGGAAATTGAGTGATGAGCAAGTAAGAATGCTGGAGATGAGTTTTGGAGATGAGCATAAGCTTGAGTCAGAGAGGAAAGATCGTCTTGCTAAGGAGTTAGGGCTTGATCCTCGTCAAGTCGCCGTCTGGTTCCAAAACCGCCGTGCACGGTGGAAGAACAAGAGGCTTGAAGATGAATACACTAGACTCAAGAACGCACACGAAAACGTCGTCGTTGAGAAGTGTCGCCTTGATTCTGAGGTGCGTGATTATCTTCTCTTTCTAAATACTAATTAATATTTTGCTATAGATTACTTAAAGTTTACTGGTTATTAAATAAAAACCAGAGTTATGTAGGTTATAGATAACGATTACTGGTTTTCATTTAATAACAAAAACTTCTATTTATGAACATAATAGTAGTAAAATGTTATACAGGAAGAAAAACATTAATATGACCTGAAACCAAGACAACATCATAAGCAATTGAGAAAAGAAAGTAGAAATCAAACGTTGATTGAGTTACAATTTTGTTTTGTTACCTTTTGTATATATCTAAAGTTGTAAATTACATAATCTATAAATAATTTTGTTGCATTAAATATAAAATAATAGAGAAAGTGAACTGCAAATTCCAAGAGAATAAATAAAAGAAAGTGTCATTTTATGTAATTATCTCTTTCCGTGTAACTTCCTTCGTTTTCTAGTGGTTACTAACTTGCTTGTCTTAATCACTGGGCCTCTAATCACCAGACCCACAAAATTAAACTAATCAAATCAAAGTCATAATAATATGATTAGCTATAAATAGTAAGTTATTTAGTTAATCAAATCAACTTATTATTTCAGGTTCTTCACCTAAAGGAGCAGCTTCATGACGCTGAAAGAGAGATCCAACGGTTGGCACAAAGAGTCGAAGGAGCCATAAGCAGCAGTCCTATCTCATCTTCTGTCTCTATCGAAGCTAATCAGACTACGCCATTTTTCGGTGACTACGAAGTCGGATACGACGGTGACAGTTACGAGAACTTATTCTACTCGCCGGAATACATTAATGGATTTGAATGGATGAGCCCATTCATCTGAAAAGAACTAAGCTTAAATATTAATTTAATTAGTATAGAGATAACTTGGTTATTCTATATGATTGGTCGATATCTATAATGAAGCAGACTATAGATTCATTAGATCTAATTCGGTTGTCTAATGTTGTGGACATCTTTCTCTAAGCATCAATTGCTTAACTAGATAAGTCGAAAGCGGCTCTGGTTTGTTTGACTTGAAGGTCAAGTTTGGACAAAAACAATCTGTATATTTGTCAATTATAAGTAAATTGCGATTTCTCTTTCTAGTTATAGGCTTTTTACTCAAAATATATGCATGTGGATATGATATGAATATCATATTATACTTGGTAATTTTTGTAATTAATTATACTTAATATAATAAAAATCTGTTTACATCGATGCACTAATTAGTACTAGTTAATATGCAAAGAAATCTTTAAGAAATAATAAAACCTAATTTATTATTCAGAAAGAACTATATATTGATCGACGAGTGACATTCACACGCTTAACTCTAAGCAACTACTGATACTCGACCCTTACAAAACTATAAATATATTGTCAAAAGAAGCAATGTATACTACAACTATCAAAGAAACGTATGGCCACCAATTTGACGATGATTTATATACGACCACTTAAAATATTTATATATATTGGTAATTTGACGATGGTATAATTAAGACCACTTAAATTAAACAGTGGTAATGTATTTATTAGTATCATAAAAAAGGAAATTAGTTACGGTGTAAAATATATAAGATTGCGTTTCTCACTTTTAGTCACATAATTTAAAATTATTGGTTCTTTTTGCAGCGTGGTTGTCAAATACTATATATTTACGAATCATACATGATAGTGTGATACGTATAAGAAACCGTACGTACATATCATTGAATTAGAATACCGACACTGGTTGTCAAAAAGAAAAGAATACGGACCATTGGAATCGATAGCCTGATAGATTTTAAAGCATGTCTTTTTGTCAGATTAGTACGTACGTGTTTCTATATAGACTACATATATTTTATAAAAAGTACGCAAATTTAAAAGAAAAACCTTTACAATATATAATAAGAGAATAATATAGAACGTAATAAGCTGCATATATTACGGGTTTTCTTTAAGAACTTTTTATCATGGAACACATATAGTGGCATGGTATAGAAAAACTAACGGCGAAAGGTATCGCACTCCCACATGATATACAAACACAAGCAAAACGACGATGAAACTTTATATGTCGATGGATAACATTTTGCTAAAAAAATTAAAAGAAGTTCGGATAGAATGTAACTCAACTAGGTAACGCAATAAATGTGCGTTCACCTCATGTGACAACAAAACTGGATTCGCTTATGCAATAGGACGGTCCAGTATTGACTCTAGAAAAAAAAATCTTCCTATGGATATCTTATTGTCATCTGTTTATTATTCGAATCACAACGATTTAGATAATACGAGATGTCTTTCCACGTCTAGAATTAATTGAATAGAAAAAAATGCCATTGTAAAAGCTTATTATACTAGTGAGTTATTGTTTAATACAATAGCTAAAAATCAAAGCTAAAGTTGTAATAACTTTGTTGGGAAGATATGCAGGATAAGTGTCCCATGTGTCTTATCTCTGCACGGACAAAACTTTAAATCTGTTTGTTGTCTCTCAAATGTGATATTTAAATGGTCACATAAAGTTCAGATTCTGTCAAATTAACAATGAAGAAACTGACAAATACACTGTGTATGTTATATGTGTCAAAAACTTGCAACTTATTCTTAACAAAAAGCGGAATCGAGAAGTGATAAAAAGAACGCAATTGGTGTAATTTTAGGAAATAGGGATTGATATTAAAGTGTAAAGAAGCAACAGTGTATGGGTACTTTTCAAAGTTGAAGTCAGACTCATTGGAGTATAGTATGCTATGTGTCAAATAATCATGGATTGATGGGTTGAAAAGTCGGTCATCTTTTCTGGTAAATTAAATTTGTTTGGTACATAATATTGTTTTTGATATTCTTATTTTTTACATTTTTTAGAATACTTTTGCAACGATAACAAATGGAAATGAAAATCATAGTATTCCATATTTAGTTGATTATACTTAAACCTTAATGAAAGCATAGGATATAGTGTTGTAAAATGAACTCTGCTGCATTCACTTGTTTCGATCGTTTCGTACGTAGCATTGTGCCCATACTATTCCTTTTTTCTTTTTATTTTATTTATTAGAGGATTTTCATCAATTAAAAATAATGTTTACTTGATGAAGAGTTAAATCAGAGCCATTGATGAAGAGCTAAACCAGAGCTATTCTTGTTCTTTATTAATTATATATGTATAAGATATGATAATCATTTGTGACACGGACTTATTTTTGAGCAACCATTCAATTCGTTATAGGAACCATCTACACCTAGGCCATGAAAACTACTCGGAGTCGCCCCAGGCAATACGCAGTTGATCAGATAAGTGTGGAAAGGTCACTTGCATTTTGAATGACCACTCTGGTTTACTGGTTTCAACGTTTTTTTTTTTCCTTTTTCCTAAAGATACTGGTTTCAATGTTGGTCTGGTAATCGTTTGTTGTGTTGATAGCATTTATAAGACATGTTTCTAGCACTGCGGCTCTCCTTCCTGACTTCTTATTCCAGTCACTTACATGTTTACTCTTCGTAGTTTTTATTCCTAAAAACATCCTATATATTCTCATAACATGTAGACTTTGGCTTGATTGAAAAACTAGGTCTTCTCTCCATATTTGTCTCGTCTCAAACTTTTAGTTTCATTCCGTCACCAAAGAACTTCAGGTTTCTGATACAAACTTAGATGTACGTACATACTTACTTCATCCATACGCTTCCGATAGAAATCACGAGAAAAATGATCATGATTTCATCCTTGAGCCATTTCAACAAGTTTGCTTCTCATCAGATGTATTTCTTCTATCTTCCAAACAAAATCGGATCAATAGATGAGATGCTTAAGTTTCATGAACTTAACCACTATAGTCAAACCGTCCTTGAGACCCAATTTTTATTTTGCTGTCAACATTTGATCTCCTTATCCATTGAATCAACATACTCTCTTTAGGATCTTTAAAGGCTGGAGAATATGAAAACATACCCAAGCTATTCTTTATAAATTGAAAAAAACCGAAGTGTTCTTCTCCTAATTGCACACAAGGTGCTCAATAAAAGTTGATAAAGCCTTTTCCTTGAGGCTGGAACATCAGACCTTCCAATTCTCACCGCTCGCGGAGTTCAAAGAAACTATATAAGCTATTATTAATTGCATATACACATGATAGTTTCATTCATAACAGAAAATATGTCAAGAAATTAAGTCAATAAAAAGAAATATTGATAAAGTAAATCTTATACAATAAAGTTGACTTCTCTACCTTCTCATGCATCAGCATTTACATAGGGACAATTTATGCTATATGGCATCCAAAAAAAAATTGCAGAAATTGCTATGGGCTTTAATATTGATGCAATTGGTTTTCAATCATATGGGCTTTAAGAAAATAGTTCAAACCTATTTACGAACATCATCTCGGCCCAACATTATTCACCCTTATGCTCTCAGCCTCTCACCACCTTGCCTGCTCAGTTTTTTTCAGGATCACTGACTGTGAAACCAGTACAACCATTATAACGCTTTTTCTAAACATTCATACCAAGACATCAAGCTTCTTAATTATGGTTTTCAATCAAGTCGTCCCAATGTATATACTTCGCTTCATCTTCTCCACTTTTTCTATTATTATGATTTTTTATATATATAATTATAGATAGAGAACAAGCCTCCACACATCTCATCGATCTTCGTCCCAACTTACTATATGCGTCATCTGGCATTCACTAATTTTCTATGATTCCGCAAAACGACCATTGTAATGCTTCTCCTCGGCATTTCTAATTTCAAAATTGTCTCAAAATTCTAGGGAAAAAAGAAAGAAGCGAGGACTAAGACGGTAACGAGGGTTTAGATTTTATAGCAAGAAGTAGAGTTTTTTGCTTTGAAGCTGGAGTCTGGATACGAGTGGGAGCTTTTCAAGAAAAACGCTCGACTTTTGAAGAGATGAAAACATGTTTGTCTTCTTAATCTCAATTTCAAATCTCACACTGATCGCCAACGTAGGCAGAATCGCTTCAAGAAATATAGGTCAAGCTTTCATTTTTCACATATTTGCTCTTTAGGTTTCGGTGTATTTAGACTAATTTTGTGTGGATCTGATAATTTGAAAGTTGATAGAGGATGTTGATGAGTATGATGGTGATGAACATATCTTCCCAATCGCATGAGTTCATCTTCCAATAAGTTGTTGTCAACTTGGAGATTATGGGTTCCTCAAAACTACAACTTTTTGGAAATGTATTAGCACATTTTACGATCATCTCTAGATATGTATATCGATTTCTTGAACCAATCTTTACTGATGTACATGTCCGAAACACAGTTCCGTTCAGGTGTATAAAATGGGGAGAGGAGGCTTCTCCTCCAATAAGAGAATGCTCGGCACTGATATTGATATATGAGCAAGTGTTCTCAAGTTCTGGCACTCATAACATTACAAGGATGACATTTGTTAACTCAAAAATTGGTAATCTTTCTCTTCTTTATAGCTATGATTCATTCATTGTATGGAAGAATACTAAAAAGTAAAGTGGTAGTTTTTGTCATTATTTTTTATAGCGGAGCGTTGCGCTGACTTTGGAAAGACACATGCTTTGTATCATATAACCAGGGCTGGCCCAGGTCATGTAAGCCATTGCTTAGGGTCCAATGGACAATTTACCTGGAAAATGGACAACATTCAAGGTTTTGACTCTATGCTAGCCTCCATATCGAAACCAACTTATCTATGCATGTTGATCTTTTACCTGCACACACACACACACACATATACATGTATATATATTCTCGAAGTTTCCACAATGTGCGTTTGTGAGAACTCATGCAACTTCTACTTATTCCTTTGAGGTTTTTGTCGATGAGGTAGAATGTTTAGAATTCTTTAGCAAATTAAAGAACGTATAATACTAGCTGAAATTTTTAAATGTTAAGCATAAAGAGGGATATGTTTCGTTTCTGAATTTTAATAACAAAATGCAGAAAATCAAGAAGAATGAAACCTTCCCATCATCATTCTCTGCTGCCAATGATGGCCATGACCCACGAGATTAACAAAAATAAAATTCATGCTTTGTTCATTCCAACAAACAATCATGCTTTTGTATCTAACAACTTTTACGATAGACACCCCCCCCCCCACTAAACAATGCACTTACTCAACTGATGCACTAACATAATTTTTAAAATGTTATAAAATTTCACATATACGTATAAATATAATCTTTAATAGTATATATATATGTATAATCAATGACTTATTTTTGAAATCCAGATTAATTTTAGTTTTTAAAATCATAAAAATTGAGTATAATAATATCTTTATAATTCCATATTTAAAATTACCTTTATTTTTAAAAAATAAATAATTTCTACCATTATTATGAGAAAAAATCAATTTATGTTTTATTTTACTCCCTTTAAGTTTTAATTTTTGTATAGGAGAAAATTTCAACTTCGTCAAACCACATCAAACTATGAAGTTTTTTTTTGTTTAATCACATAAACATAACAAAATATGTAAATGAGATAATATGAATATGAGTGTGCCATAAGATGAAAACTAAACCTTTCTTCACCTATGAGAACATGTAAACTAAAGATTTTACAATGAAGCAATTATCAATAGGTAAAAATGAATCTGAACTGATCCGAACACGAACATATCAACAAGTTCATGTGCTTCAACAGTCGTCAGAATATTTGGCACTAAAATATTACTCAAAACACAGCCCCACAACCATTTAACGTAAAAACCATTACATTATTCACTCAACAGTCCATGCGACATTAAATATGTATTTCTAAAGATTAACGTACAATAATATGTAAACTTATGTTGGGCAAACGACAATTTTAAACGACACTACTTCACACTTATGCATATTAGTAACACATTAAGAATAAGAACAAATGCTGAAATGGGACAAATGGACATCAAAAAATCTAAAATAGACCCTTCCTAATTTAATTTTAATTTTGATTTTTTTTTAAAAAGAAACATAGGTAAAATATCCTTAAAACCTAAAAACTTCTATTTATTTACAGACCCAACCACTAACTATCCAAACTCATTTACTTGACCCAGCTAAATTTGGATCCCTAAGTCTCCAAATTCATCTTTCTTCTCAAATGCTACTCTCACCATTTTAATCTCCATTTTCTCATCACAATATCTCGAAAATAAATTATCATTCATTTGATCATTCGTATACTATTTCATTTTCATCTATTCATCACAATTCACAATCCCAAAATCCATTTTTTGGATAAAAGAAAAAACCCAGATTTTAACATATTTAGTTTATCAAAAAATTTCCATCCTATAATCTATATCAAATCAAAAAAAATTCTCCAAATCTTACAAATTTATGTTCTTATCGCAGATCGATCGATTCCTTATCATTCTCAATTCATTTTCTCTCATATAAAATTGAATCTCACTTTCAAAGTACAAAATTTCCGACAACGACAAAGTATTACTGGTATAACTAGTACAACTGAAGCTGGTGTAATTAGTACAACTAAAACGTATATAACTAATATAATTAGAAAAACTAGAACGTATATAACTAGTATAGCTTTACAAGTAATATGGTTACATTAGGCTTTTCTTTTGAGCTTTTAAATGATGTTGTAGAAGCAGATGATGTAGAATCAATGAAAATGTTGGTTTAATCTTATCAAGCATGAATTTGTCAAAATATATTAAATTTTTTTATATATTATTTGGATAGTTAGTTGTTTTACCAGTTTACTATGTATTAGAAAATAATCATCTTCATCTTTTTTGCTATGAAATAATATTAATAGTTAAATTTTGGCAACACTTGAGTTTTGTTGTATTTTCATATATGATTTCAAATAACTTTTTATTCTTATGTTTTTTTTTCAAATTAACAAGGTCCACTCAGTAATTAAGGTTATATTAAGGTTTTTGTTTTTAGTGAATGATGTTATAGAAAAGGAAAATGTAGAACTAATGAAAAGGATGGTCTAATCTTCCCATGCATTAATTTGTCAAAATATGTTAAAATGTAAGCAAAAGATGCCACAAAAACCATCAAGAATTCAAAAGGTTATATAAACATGTTTGGTGTTTGGATTATAACAATAATAGTCTGACTAATACAACTAGTTTACCTACAATAATAGTATTAGTACTAGTTTAATTGTAGCAACCTTTGAAATATGTTGTTTTAACATTGGATGGTAGGCTTCTTTTCCCAAGATATATTTTCTTGATATAAACATGAAAATAAGATAAGAGATTGAGCAAAATATTGTGTTGCAGGTGATGCACCAAATGATATATAATGTAAGCAGGTATGTACAGTAACTTGCCTAAAAGGTCCCGTAAAATTGATTGAGTGTAACATGTCTAACTACTACAATTAAAATGAGTATAACTAGTATAAATTTACCATTAAATGGTGAAATTTGATTTTCTTAGCATATGAATATTGCTAAAAAAGAGGATGATGTGAAACTAATGAGGTATAATGGTTTAATCTTCCTGCATGGATTCGTAAAAAAATATTTAGTAGTTTATTTTTATAATATTTCATTTAGATAATGATTTGTTTTAGTAGTTGCACTAGTAGATATAGTTGTACTAGTAGTACTATTTTCCAAAAAAAAAATCATTTTCATATTTTTTTT
Organism: Eruca vesicaria subsp. sativa; assembly: GCA_932364175.1. NCBI lineage: Eukaryota > Viridiplantae > Streptophyta > Magnoliopsida > Brassicales > Brassicaceae > Eruca > Eruca vesicaria. The sequence continues at coordinate 79,846 of CAKOAT010572931.1, forward strand.
TGCTATTAAATCCGAAGAATGAAGTTGCAAAGCTCAAAAAGACTCAAATGGAAACGGATTTAGAAGAGTATACTACAAAAGATGATGCATAAGACATCAAGATTTTGAAAAGGACCCATAATCATTCATGTTTGGTGATTATAATACGACAATTATAGTACAACCGGTTTCTCTTGGTAGTAATAGTAGTATTACTAATTCAATTATGACAACAGTTGATTTGTTTTTTTTTTTAACAATGATGGGGTAGACTTCTCGTCCCCAAAATCTATTTTCTTGATACAAACATGAAAATAAGAGACATGATGAAATTTTCATATTTCGATATGAAAAGATGACATACAAGTGTTTTTTGTATCTCCATATTTGATTTCTAATAGCTTACGATTTTTATCAATAGAAAAATGATATCTTGCATATTTGCATTGTTTTACCCATTCATCTATGAGCATTTTCATCATATAGATTAGGATTTAGCCATGTATAGGTTGCATTTTGCATTCATTGTCCTTATTAGGTGTTGGAATGTGCCATGGAGTGGTTTGAGATGTTTAGGAGCATTGTGATCCAAAAGAGGCTGAAAGATGAGCATGGATGGAGCCTTTAAAGAAATCTTCTGTTGCTAAGATTTTGTGGAGACACAGAAAATTGAGTTAACTTTCTAATGGAAGTGGTTTCAAGTCATTTGAAGATGTAATGAAGGAGTTATGACCAATTTACCAGAGGCATATCCATCCTGTTCGGGCATCCTGGAGCGGGGTCATGGCAGCGGGGTCAGAGGGTCGGCCCAGACCACAGCGGACCCCCGGGGCGGAGTCAGGGGGGCCGCTCGGCTAAGACAACACCCCACAGCGGGGTTGTGACCCCGCTGTGCGCTTATGTTTGCACAAAAAATACTTGTTTTGGGGACCTTTTTGCAATTTTGTTTTTTATGTTTTGAGTTGGAAAAACCTAATTTTAAGTACTCTTTGTAGCCTACGAGGCATATCATCTTTGTTCTTGAAGAGAAACCATTGAAAAACCTTTGTTTTACTTTTCTATTTCATCATCTACATGATTAAGCTTGAATCTAACATAGGTTTTAGAGTAATCATGATGATTAGTGAGTAAATCACCTTTTGAATTCATGGGTTAGGGAGATTAAGGGTGATTAGTTTAGTTCTAGGTTGTTTTAGTGTAGATCATTCTTGTTCCTTGTTAGTAGAGTATTCGTAATGCATCTTCTGAGTTAACCACTCAAAAGTTGATCAATAGGCATTTCCCACCCAAAATGTGTTCGATGAAATGCCTGAGACAACTCTCCTAGACTTTTAGTATACTTTGCCAAAGACATTTGTTGTTAAAGGTGCTAAGATAGCTAATAGACTTATTAGTAATGATTGCTTTCATATTATTCAACCAAAGACATTTGATGTTTGAGATATGTTAGCAAATGAACATTCATCTAGACATAGAGCTTGTTTATAATTATGTCTAGGCTTAAGGTTGATAGTTTAATTGATCGCTTGCAATCCTTAGTTCGAAACTTGATCACCCAAGGTCTAATCCCTATACCCATGAGTTCTCATTTCTCTTAATCAAAGAAGTTATTTTAATTATCGCTTTTTTTATCTATACTATTAAAACAGAATCCCTACTAGGATTCTGCCCTTAATTTTCTGAGATATTTACAATGGCATGCCATTATCTTTTTTGATTATTTTTAAAATTAATTCACCAGCCAATTTCAACTAATCGAAAACAATATATTTTTTTTTAAACCAACCATATTGCAGTACCAGTTTACATACGTATTTTAGATAACAAAATCTATAGATTCCCTATATATGAACATAAACGTTTAATTGTAGTAATATTGATGTGTAACCAAACAATAAATATAGCGGTTATCTTCACATATAAAAAGAATAAAAGATATTGCCCAACACATTAGTAAATTATAAATGTCAAGTCTTCTCCTTCATCTCCACAATTCTGTTTTCTTAGCAAAATTGATTTTATATTTTTATGTAGGTATATGGCTATGGCGTTTCCTCTTTTCTATATACCCATATTTGTGAAATATTATTCAACAAATTAAAAAGTGAGATCTATTTTTATGAAAATGGTTGTGAAGAAATATTACCCATATCTGGTATATACTCTTTTATATTGATTTTGACATTTCATGGAACTGTAACAAATATTTACTTGAGAAAACTGAGAATTCATTTCTACATATGATAACATTATCATTTATAAAGTTTGTAATATGCTCACAATATTATATCAGTTTTGAATTTGCATGTGAAATAGTCAATGGTCCATTTGTGAACATATGATTATGATCTTTATTCACATCGAAAAATGTTTAAAACCGTTAATTTGTTTATAATAACTATGACCATAACATAATAAATATTTAACTCGATTGGCAAATTTTAAAGTTTGATATGGGAGTTATTATTTATAGTTTTGTTGTAAATGTCATCATTGGAAAATTGGTTACCATAAAATTCGTATTTAAAAAAATATTTTATATTTTAACAACTCATTGTAGTTTTATTAAAAAAATATTGCAACTCATTTCATTCAGAATAAACTTCTTATAAAAAGGTGTTTTTAACAAAATCTAAATTATTCAATTAAATGTTTCACAAAAATCATATATTAAATAATCATTTGGATTTTTAACATTTGGAAATAATTTTAATCAAATAATTATCATATTACAAAATAAACTGAAAAAATAGTTGATAATTTTTATTGTAACATATTAAAATAAGCAATAATCAATGTGAGACAAATTAAAAAGATTAATTATACCTCATTCCAGTTTTGAATCTTTTAACAGGTATACTATTTTTATTTTTATTTTAAATTATATTCATATGAACATAACTATTATAATATTGGGTTTTATGTTGGTTATTCATCGGTTCAATCGGGTAGCCTTAGCTGTTTTGTGGGTTTATCTGATTATTAAATAATGACTATTTCTTAAAACCAAAACGTAATTACATATTGGATCATAATGTTTACCACTTCGGCACGATTTAAAAACAATGATTTAAATACAAAATATTTTAAATAGAAAAAAAAATTAAAATTAACAAAGCATTTGTAATATTGTTCATGAAAATTTTCATAGTAAAATATCTCGCGCTTTTAAAGCGTGGATCAAAACCTAAAACCATCAATCTCAAACGTAATTCAGCTAAACTCTATAGGTTCAATGATCAAGAAAAATCTCTAACCTAAGCGAGGTTAGATGTTTAAACTTACAATACCACTTTTTATGCTAACCTAAGTGAGGTTCAATGTTTAAACTTACATTAGTTACTTTAAACTCACATAGAATATATTCTTATAAATTTAGGATATAATTACAGGGTCTCAAAAATTTACAAAGTTTAATAACATATGTACCGTTAAAATATTAAATTCTTGATTATCAGTGTCAAAATTCAAAATTGAAACTTAAATGTTATCGCGTACTTTGAATGAAAGTTTAGAACATACATACATACATAAAATACAAATTTTTTTTTATATGTATACCCGCGCTTTGAAAGCGCGGGTTAAAATCTAGTTCTTAGTTATAGTTTAAAACCATCAGTTATTCGATTGCACTTAGATTAAGCTAGTACTTGCATTCTCAGTGCTTTAAAATCCCTCAGAACTGGTTCGACAATCTCTTATACTACACATTTGTCTTAGGAGCCTTGAAAACTCCTAACATCAAAATATACCTCCATAAAGAGAATGAAAGAATATAAGACACAAAATTAGAAGAAAAATAGATTTTGTATTACCGGTATAATTGATACGACTAGTACAATAAAGATAAAAATAGGTTGACTGACATAAATAGTGCAAATAAGAGAAAAATATGTATAGCTTTTGGAATATCTTTTAAAAATTTATGTTGCTTTTGGTGTTAAAACGTATGTTTCTTTTGATAATAAAACTTATGTTCCTTTTGAAGATAAACTTCTTTTTATGGGATAGTTTTTGAAACTATTAACAATATATAATTCTTCTGAAAAAATTGAGTTTAGTTAAATGGTATAACTAGGATAAATATTCGACATTAGTGATCAATCAGAATGGTAGACTATGCAACAGTATTTAAAAATGGTATAACTAGGACAAATACTCGAAATTAGTGATCAATCAGAATGTTTAAAATATGATACACTAAAATAAATAAATAAACTAGTTTGTAAAATATAAAATAAAAACGGAAAAATCGTAGATAGTTGTACTAGTTTTTTAGTTGTATTTGTTTGTACATAGTTGTACTTTGGCAGTAAAATTGAAAAAACTAGTTGTACCACATAAAATTAAAACTTAACTTAGTTGTACCATTTCTATATGTGTACATGACTTTGCCCCAATCATCAATTTTGTTAAAACACCCTTGATGTATGTTCTCCAAAAAATATGTGGACAAAGAAGTTAACAAACCTTAAAAGTATAAGGCAGATCATGCAAACTTATGTGATTGTGTTATATTTGCCAAAAAAAATAAAAACCATTTCATATAAAAATAAACGTATCTAAAAACTCATCCGTCGAGGTAGCTGATTTTTTTTCATCATATGCAACACTATAAAATATTAAAATTTCAGAATCTACATAGTTTCACTAGTTGTACTAGTATGTTCTTCCTGGTATATATAACATAGTTTGACTTGTTTTACTAGTATTACGATACGTAGTTATACCAGTAGTACCAGTATTACAACACAGAAACATGAATGTTAAGTTATATAAAATTTTACGAGTTGTACTTGTACTACTTGAAAAAAACAACACATTACATAAATAAGTTCCACAACACTTAAATAAGTTTCTCATTCATAGAAAACATCTCGTTATTCTAATTTTCTGAGACGATTTCCTTAAGCTTCACAAGCAAGACACTACGTCGGTTTTTCTTATTACCAGTTTTCTAGTTGTACCTATTGTACATAATTGTATTAGTTTTTGAGTTGTACCACTTTGTGCATAGTTGTACTTTGACAATGAAATAAAAATTATTAGTTGTATCACATAATAAAAACATTTACTTCAGTTGTACCACTCATTTATGTTTATATGCTTTTGTCTGGTTACAATGAAATCATCAGTTTTGTAAAACTACATCTCATGTATGATTTCTAAAAATTATGTGGACAAACAAGTTAACAAAACTTAAAAGTATAAGGTAGATCTTGTAAACTTATGGAGTTGTGTAATAATTTTAATTTTTTTTCAAAACTTCAAATTAGATTAAATAAACTTTACAAGTACATATCAATTGGTATATTTGATTGTTTTCTCATATGGAATACCAAATTGGTTTTGTCGATATCTAAAATGTTAAAGTTATACCAGTTTTACCAGTAATACTCATCTAATATATAATAAAAAAATTATCAGTTCTTTATATGTTTAGTTTTAGGGGTTACCAATATATTTACATCATAACTTTTAAAAAATATGTTCAGTGTTTATTTATCATAATAATATCATTAATATAGTTAATACACGTTTATAATAAAAAATCATAAAATGTAAAATTAACATTGTAATGTAATAATTTATCAAAAATTTGAAAAATATTGATGAAATTTTGTCAACATATACCAGTTTGAATATTTATATGTTTATTTCATATGTAAATTATAACATTTATATATTAATTATACAATTTTTAATATGTTTAGTTGTACGATTTATACTAGTTGTATTAGTCAAATGAGAGATGAGATAAGAAAGATTGTGTGGTTGTAAGTGATTGAGATTGAAAAAAATAAAAACGAGAAGAAAAGATATAAAGAATCGTGTGGTCAAAATTATAACATAGATAAGAAGATCCAATGGTTCATGCTATTCATTCATTAATGATAGTATTGTAATCTGTAGATACTTGGTCTATGTAGACTAGATTTGGTTGTGTGAGATTTTTTTTTGGCCATTTGGTCCATATCAGAATTTGGTCATTAAGAATAGACACTTGAATAGACACTACTTCAATAAACTCCATGAGTTGCATTTAAGTTATCTACCTTACAAAAGTGTAAAAAATGGTTACGACAACAACACTAATGATACATCTGCCTTACAAAAATATAATTGGTCGACATCATTTGAAACTTTCTCCTCAATTCAACGTTCTAAGCACTAACTCAAAAACCATAAAGTCATTGCGTACATAAATTACGTTGAACCACCCAACTACTACAATGCAGACCACCATTTCAGCATCACAAAATCTGAGACCTAATTTCCAATATATCAACATCAACACAATGAACATAGGGTTGAACAAATATAATACACTCCGCGCGTAGGGCGGACAAACCACTAGTATATTATAAAGTAAACCTTGCGGAGTTCAATGCTGTAAGAGCATGATTAACCCCGGTCTCTTACCCGAAGTTTTTAACTCATGATTTGACACATTTTTTTACACTTATTGGCTAAGAGACATCTCTTATATCTCTTATTTAAGAAACAGTTCTTACCTTTTCTTATTAAAATCTCAGAAAAGCTAAGCACCGTCTCTTAGCCGAAGCTAATAATTCCAATTAAGAAACTGGAGTTAATCATAGTCTAATCATTGTCCCACAACCAAAACAGATCGTGGACTATGCTATCATAGATAAGCTCTGGTGTGAGTTGTAAGAGGAGTATTGAAGAAGAACGTTAGACCATCATTAACTTCAGTCTCTTAACTGGAATTCTTAGTTTTTCTTAGATTTTAACTAAGAAAATTTAAGAACCATCTCTTAAATAAGAGATATAAGAGCCGCCTCATAGTCGAAAATTGTAAAAAAACAAAAAACAAAAAATATCAAATCATGAGTTAAGAATCCTGACTAAAAAACCGGGGTTAATGATGCCCTAGATTAGTGATAGTGACTCTCCACTGGAAAGGACACCACCATTGTGTCAAATGTCCTCGGTTTGAATGATCGTTGGAAGAAACTAATATTATATAACGTGGTTTCATGCATGTATGGATTACTGGTTCAGGTTTGGAACCTTCTAAGGCTTTAAATGATAAAATCAGATCAAGCAGTTCATGCAGATCAAGAAAGACAAGTGCAAATCAAGTGGAACAAGTGCAGATTAAGCAGATCATGTAAGAGAGATACAGATCAAACAGTTCAAAACTATAGATCATATATTAAAATAATAAAAAATTAAACCAAAATATCAAAATAAATATCTTAGATGTTATAGGATCGGCCAAAATATCTGTCAATTTTTTCATAATATGCTTGTACTTCTTCTATTTTCTTTTCAGTTGATAATTATTATGTTTAAAGAACCAGTAGATTACTAATATTAAAATATTTGTTTATATTTATATAGAAAATTTATATCTTTTTTTTTTAAAGTATTGTGTTTTGTTTGTGAATGGATGTCATATTTATAATTTTAAAATTGACAAAAATAATATCTAGTGTGAACTATATTGTGTGAGCTAATCATTATACATTATTTATAAAATTGAATAAATATATATAATGTTAGTAAATAATTTATTAGTTAAAAAACAGATCAACACCATCAAATGTTAGCGGGTGAGATCTGCATACAGATCTCCTGCTTTTTCACAAAAAGACATATGTTTTCGAATGGAAAAGCGGGACAAGTGCAGTTCTCCCGCACTTGCGGTTCTCCTGAGCTGCTTTTACCATTCACGTTTTTATGTTTATAAAAGTAGTTCAAGCAGGAGATCTACATGCAGTTCAATATATTCTGGTTTTTATTAAAAAAAGCAGGAGATCTGCATACAATCTCACCTGCTAACATTTTTTGGTGTTGATCTATTTTTTTACTAATAAATGATTTTTTTACAAACACTAACTTTAAATATGTTTATTTGATTTTATAAATAATGTATAATGATTAGCTCAAACAATATAGTTCAGAATAAATACTATTTGTGTCAATTTTAAAATTATAAAATTTTAAAATTATAAGCATTTTATTTTTGAAATTATAAGTATGACATCCAGTCACAGACAAAATACAATATTTTCAACAAAAAGATACAAATCTATCTATATAAATATCAAAAAATTATTTAATATTAGTAATATATTGGTTCTTCAAAGATAATTTGATCAACTAAAACAAAAATAGAAGAATTACAAGCATCTTATGAAAAATTCAATTAACATTTCGGCTGATCCTACAACATGTAAGATATTTATTTAGATATTTTGGTATAATCTTTTATTGTTTGAATATATGATCTATAGTTTTGAACTGATTTTGTCATTCATAATTTATAAAAAAAACTTCTGATCTGCATTTCTCATGCATGATCCGCTTGATCTGCACTTGTCTCAATTGATATGCACTTGTCAAGCGGTGTAGATCAAGTGGTTCATACAGATTAAGCAGGACAAGTGCAGATCAAGTGGGTCAAGTGCAAATCAAGCGGATCAAGCAGGAAAAATGCAGATCAGACGTTTATTATAAATTATGAATGATAAAATCAGTTCAAAACTATAGATCATATATTCAAACAATAAAAGATTATACCAAAATATCAAAATAAATATCTTAGATGTTGTAGGATCAGCCGAAATGTTTATTGAATTTAAATAAGATGCTTGTACTTCTATTTAAATTATAAAAGCTAATAAATATATTTTAAAATTAAAAATGTATAATAAAATCATTTATCCATCAAGAAAAGAAAAAAAATGTGCGATCGGAACCGTAACCAGAGCTAAATGAGAACTAAATTAGTCTGGAGTATACTCAGAAATTAGATATAGTTGTAATTATAATTTTAATAGAAGATACATGAATATTTGTTTTAATTAATTTAATTTATAAAGAAATCATTTATTGGTCACATTTTTGGATTTCAGTTGATATGATTTACTGATATATTATTTATTCATATGCATATGTTACATGTAAAGTATAAATGTTTAAAAACACAAAAGTTTATCATACATATAGATTTTTAATTAAATAATATTTTCAATTTTTAATATATTATCTATATATATATATAATAAGATAATAATAAAAAGTAATCTTATGTTGAGAAGAAGGAATGAAACCATAGAGTAACAGCAAAAACTGTGTTAAAGTAGATAACTATTAATTACTTATATATATAGATGATGAAGTAATAATTTAGAATTTATTTATTTCACCAAAAAATATACATTGGCTAAAAAGTAAAAAGGAATGGTTGAACATCACCAAAAGCTGAAGAGTAGAAACGCAGACAGATGGTCTGCCTTTACGCAGAAGAAGACAAAAAGTTTACATAATATGCAGATCTCCTGCTTTTAGTTTTTGGAATTTAAAAAAAAGAGTGAATGGTTGTGACAGTACATAAAAAAAACACAGATGCATGACATTTGTACTTGTTATGTCTTTCCATTCATACACATAAAAAGTTGAATGGTAATTAGTGCATGAGAATTGCAAGTGTCATAGAACTGCACTTGTCCCGTTCCTCCATTCGAATAAGGATGAGATCTTCTCCTGCTTTTTTACAAAAGAACAAAAAATATTGAACTGCATCTAGATCTCATGTTTAAACTACTTTTACAAAAAGAAAAAGGTGAATAGTAAATGCAGGGCAGGGGAACTGCATTTGTCCTGCTACTCTATTCGAACACTAATATTGAAATATAAATAAGAATCTGAGATGACAGATAAATTTAGAGAAAAAGAAAGGTTTAGGAATAATATCAAGATTATCAGTAAATCCAAAAGGACCAAACATCTTCTATTTCTCTATATATGTCAAGTACTTTTCCAAACAATTATCGAGTACAATCACAAAATATTAAGAGATTCATCCCCAAACCCTTCTTTTTGGGGGAAATCTTCTATTTTGCTACCATCTATCATGGTATTTGAAACTTTTTTTCAAAAAAGAAAATTTCTTTTGACACTTTGAAAAAGAAAATTAAATTTTTTGAAATGAAATAAATTTTTTTTTATGAAATGCAATTTTTTTAACATATTTCATATATTTTATAAAACAATAATAATATTAAATTATAGTAGTTTAAAATAAAAAGTATTATTTAAAAAAAAAACTCTGAAATTTCTTCAAAATCCCATAAACTTGTAACAAATCCTTTTAAGATTTACTAAAATCTCAGGTTTTCTTGGATTCACTTAAATCATGAATTCTTTCAAATCTTTGATACAATAAGCTCCCCTAAGTTTTTTTTTTCAATATTAAGTTTGGGTAAAAATCCTTAATCTGAAATTCAAACCAAATAATCTACTTCGTTATTCGATCCGAAATGTAAAACTACCAAAATAGATTTGGTAGGATGTTACAAAACATATCATAATCCTAAATATTTTTAACAAACAACCAAAATTACAAAATTAATAGTCAATATAATATTGAAATCTAAATAAGTATTTCAAATACTCAGTTCAATATTTATTTTGATTAAGAGATATAAAAATAAGTATTGGAATTTAAATAAATATTTTAAATATCCAGTTATCTGTAATTATTTTTTGTTGAAATAACAAGTCTATTTTATCTACAAAGTAATATATATTTTCTTACAAATGATAATTTTTTTTCATACTTGATTTAACATCCAATTCTGTTGGTTTATTAACTTGATGTGTGTTAAATTAATCTATTCAATTTGAATTTTGTTTTCCTTATGTTTTGCTTTTAAAGTCAGGTTTTTATTCTAGATATATTCGAATCAAACTGATATAATACTGGATCTAAATGATATATAACTACTTTATGAGGTTTGGTATGTGATACAAATTAAATTTGAAACTAGAGATGTCAAACAGGTTGTCCCGTCCCATCCCGTTCCGGACCGCATCGAGATTTTTTTTTAAGCAGGTCAGGCTCGCGCGAGCTGCAGTCTCTGGAATGGTTATTGATGTTAGGAGTTTTCAAGGCTCCTAATCAAATGACATATTATAAAGGATGTCAAAACAGTTCTAAGTGATTCTAAATCAAATAGAAAGAAAGACCATGCTTAATCTAAGTGATATCAATTGGTGAGATGATTTTTAATTAAGGAACTACAAATAAAGCAATAAAGATCAAAGCTTTCTTTCTAAATGAGATGAGAGAACTCATGGGACAAGGGAATTGATTTTGGGTGATCAAGTTTCAATCTAACGGTGGAAGTTTTTCAATCAATCTTTCAATCCTAGGCCTAGACACAATCTTAAACAAACTATATCTCTAGATGACTGTTCATTTGCATGTACCATGAGGGAAAGGTGAAAAGAACCCTATGACGGGAGTGCAATAGAGAACCTGAGATCCGATGCAAACAATCAGTCGAAGGATTAGTCAAGCGCACTCACTCTAACGGTGTACCTTTTGCATGATGGGTCAGCGAGGAAATGGGAAGAGCGGCTTAAGCCATTAGGTGTAGGCGCTTTCCAGAGGTGGAATCTTCTAGTTCTTCCTATTTGACCCGAAAGCGATCGATCTAGCCATGAGCAGGTTGAAGAGAGCCACCTTTTTCATATATTCAATACACCGTACTAGATAGATATCATATTTATGGAATACGATTCACTTTCAAGATGCCTTGGTGGTGAAATGGTAGACACGCGAGACTCAAAATATCGTGCTAAAAAGCGTGGAGGTTTGCGTCCTCTTCAAGGCATAATATTGAAATGTAATAAGTTCGGCAGCGGATCGCAAAATCTTGGCAATCAAAGATGACTCAAGCATCTAATCTCTTAGGTTGAATACTATCTAAATAATCATTAAAATCAAGCCTACTAGCCATCCTAACACCTTTAACAACAAATCTTTTTGGTAAAGAATGTTATGCATTTCATCGAACACCTCTCGGGCATGAAATGCCTAAAGCTCTATTTTAAAGACGCTAACTCTAAAATAGCATTGAGAACACTCTACAAGCAAGGAACAAGATGTATCTATACTAAAACACCCTAGATCTAACTTAATCACCCTTAATCTCCCTAACTCATGAATCCAAAAATGATCTACTCACTAATCTTCATGATTAAACTTAAATCCATGATGGATAGAAGACTACTCATGTTAAGAAGAAGTGGTAGACTCAAATTACTAAATGATTCAACTTTCCAATGTGTTTTTGAGAGAAAAGATGATAAGATCCCAAAATGGGATTACAAGAGTATTTATACTTAGGTTTAGGAGGCATAAAACATCAAGAAAAATGACTAAAATGTCAATGGAAGCACTTGAGATTCGACCAGATCTCCCACAAAAAAACGCCCAGGGTAGATGAATGGTAGGGCTACCCGCGAGTTTCTCCTCGGCCCGTTTGTCTGGTCTTGCTTAGTTCCTTGACCGCGCTGGTAAGACTACCCACGAGTTTCTCCCCCATGTGGTTTCTTCCAATACGCGCGGGTAAGGCTACCCAGCACATTCTACCCCGTGTGGATTTGTCTGTGACCAAAGCTCTTCCAAGCCGCACGGGTTAGCTTACCCGGTGGATATAACCCACACAGATCCTCGCCCAAAGTGTTGCTTGGTTGGTCTGAGCTCGACCATGCTCCATTCTTAACCTCTTTTTGGGTATTAAAGCTCCCAAACATCTCAAATCACTCCATTGCACACTACAACACCTAATAAGGACAATGAATGCAATATGGACTCTAAGAATGCCTAATCTCTAATCTATATGCTCAAAATATAAAAGATAGGGTAAAATTCTCATATACTCTTAATGAGGCAAAAAACATTATGTCATACTCTTACGAATTCTCACATACTCTCTACTTTTCATGAAATAAGAGATTTCCAATTTTACCCTTACGTTTTCCCTCTTCAATTCATAATTTGAATTTAGAATTTTAGTAAAACTAAATACTAAGTTACACCATTATCGAAATACAACTTGGTATAATTATGTCTTAGTTTTACCAAGTTATACATTTGTAAAAGATACAACTTGGTAAAACTAGAACCTAGTTACACCAAGTTATACAGTTTTACAAAGTTGTACATTTGTCAAAGGTACAATTTGGTAAAATTAGAACCTAGTTACACCAAGTTATACAATTTTACCAAGTTACACGAAAGTGAAACTACAAATCCAAAAAAACTTGGTAAAACTAAACCTAGTTACATCAAGTTACACGAAAGTGCAACTTGGTAAAACTGTTTTTCTGGGTTTGTAGTTTCACTTTCGTGTTTTAGATCAGAAAACTAAAAATAAAGAAAGTAGATGGAAGAAGAGACAGATCTAGGAAAATCGAAGACAAAACTAACAAAAACAGAGACGGATCTAACAAGGAAAAAAACATAAAAGAAGAGAAGACGGAAGAAACGAAAGAGAAGGAAGAGAAGGCGGAGGTGGAAGAGGAAGATGAAGCAGAGGACGATGACGCGGAAAAGAAGAGAAAATGAATAAAGTTTACCAGAATCTTTTAACTAAAAAAATATAATCCGAAGGAGAACAAGAAGAATGAAAGAAAATTAGAAAAGGGAAAGTGTTTTGAAGAAGACAAGAATGGAAGAAAGCGTTAGATCTGTAGAGATAAGAAGAAAAATTAGGTTTAGTGGTATGATCTGTAAATAAGTAAATTCATTAAAGGTTTATTTGGTTTTAGTCAATTTTTGAATTAAAAATAAATGAAAAAGAAAAGTAAAAAAAGAGAGGAGTATATGAGAATAAAATTTTTGGTCAAAGAGTATATCAGCAATTGACTCTAAAAAAGATATGATTGCTAAAAGCATGAAAATATGCAAGATATCAGTTATCCAAACCCGTCCCACTATATGTACAAGTGTTTACGGGTCGGTCTGCGAGACATGTAATAATACATGCAGCAGACCAATTCAGGCCACTCCAAAACGCGTTAGGCCACTCTATGACATAATTCAAGTCGACGATTTAACTAGACATAATTCATCAGTCATTGCTCTGCTTATTTTTTTGTTCAAAAAAATAATTGTAATTATTTGTATCACACCCAAAACATATTAACATACAAAGTAAAGATAATTGCTGAAGATATTTTTTATTATCTTATAACTTTTTATAAGTGCATAACCAATGTTTTAGTTTGAAGAATCAAAATTGAAGAAAATCAAACACTAAATCAAAAGTGTCAATCTCAAATTAAATAAAAAGATAAAGTAAATCAAAACACTACTAAAGCTCGAATTGCCATCGCCAGAGCTGTAGTCGTCATCACCGGAGCTCTCGAATCATTATCACTGAACTTCGAATCATCATCATCGCCTAAGTTCCTTACGTTTTCTCAGGAGGAGTCAGATGAATCGTCTTCTTCTCAATTTCTCTTATTTTTTCAGGTAAAACAAAAAATAAAGAAAAAATATGGGTCTTTGTAATCTTGCGGGACCCGTTTCGGTCTATTTTGCAAAGACCCGTCCTGTGAAGTCTACAATTTGCAGACCTAAAAAATTTTGTCCCAATACCATCCCACGACAGTTTTTTTACAAGCTAGGCCCGCAGTCCACATCGATGATTACCATCACTAGTCGAAACCTAATATATCTGAGCTGAACGGGTTTTTTTTTTTTTTTTTTTTGGAACAACCTGATCTGAACGGGTATATACGACCATCCATGTCTATGAATGAATTCATCCCAGGAAAACAAGAGCGTTGGTAAATATGAGCATTTACGCAAATACCCTCAAGGTCTAGTTTATCTTTCGATTCTGCCCTAAATTTACTTAACTTTCTGCTACATCACGCTCATCACCCTCTTCTCAAAAACCTCAACAGCAAATCGTTTGAAACTGTTTAGACGGGGCGAGAGATGTCTGATCACGAAGAGAACGGCGTCACTGGTGATGGATTTCACTCGGAAGATGGCGGTGGACGCGGCGGCGAGATCGACGACCACCGAGACTCAAAATCCGAGGTATTGCAGAATAGGGCTTTCAGTTTCTGGAGCTGTTACTCTGTGTTCTGTGCGTAATTGGATTTGGCTCCAAGATTTGTGTGAGATTCGTCTCGTTTTGAATTGAATATGTGAGATGGCGATACATTAAGATGAAGCAAAGATCTTAACTTTAGGGCAATTGATGAATGTTCATACCAAACAGTGTCAGTGTGCACTAATTTATCTCAGATGTTATCCTTATAGTTTGATTGTGGAGTTCTTTTGTTATCGTAGTGTGATTGTTGTAGAGGCCTTGTGTGTTTAGCTTAGTGTTCTTTGATTTTCGAGATTATTACTGCAATTGACAAGAGTTATTTTGATGTTTTAAAAGGAAATGGTTGACAATGAGAGGGGTCTTATAGTTTAGATGTTATCCTGCTAGTTTGATTGTGGAGTTTGTTGTCGTAGACACCTTTTACGGGGTTTAGTTTAGTGTTTTGAACTTCCCTTGATTTTCGAGAGTATTACTGCAATTGAGAAGAGTTGTTTTTGATGTTTAGAAGGAAATGGTTGACAATGAGAAGGACCCTAGAAGTAAAGAAGAAGATACAGTGAAGAGGCGAGATAAGGAAAGAGATGGGGACCGTGAACGGAGGAGGGACAGAGAGGGAGATAGAATCAAGCGACATGATGACAGGGAGGAGGATAGAAGCAGGGATCGAGAGCGACATCACAGAAGTCGTCACAGGGATCGTAGTGTGGAACGAGGCGACAGAAGAGAACGCGTTAGGGGTGGTGATGATGATGACTACCGTCGAAGCCGTGACCGTGACTCTGAAAGGTTGTCAACTCTTTGCATTCTGGATGAAACCCTAATTCCACCCTTATATTTTAGAAGACATTGAATTTTGACATTTTTTTGTTTTAGGCGTAGAGATTATGACAGAGATAGAGGTGATAGACGCCGTCGCCGGTCTCGTTCAAGGGGTAGATCTGAGCGTAGATCACGATCTCCATCAAAGAGGTAGTTTATTTTTCTCGTTTGATACTGTTTAGCTTATCTTTCTCTCATGATTAACACTTCAGTAACATATTTTACAAAATCCAACTGTGATTAACAAGGAGTACTGTTTAGTTTCTAGAGTAGATTGTTCTCTTATGCTCTCAACTCTCAAGTTGTTGGTCTTTGCGTTTTCGATTGTTAGAATATCAATCTATTTAATTGCAGTAAGCGGGTCAGTGGATTCGACATGGCTCCTCCAGCTGCTGGGATGTTAGATGCTGGTGCTGCTTTAACAGGTATACCCACTGTATATTATCCCTCTATTCTATCACATACTAGTTTCTCCTATATTTATTGTTTTGAAAGAGATAACCAGGAGTTGGTTAATGATATAAAATGCTAGAACTGAAACCTTTGGTTGTATGGCGTTTTTTTTCTTCGTATCCCTGTCTATTGACTAGCGAAAGTTGGGTTACTTTCCCCTCTCTCTTCCAAGATTTTGGACTTTGTTTGTCAAAAGTTTACAATCTCTCTCTTACGAGTTCCTTATAATCTCACTTGTTTCACCTCTATTATTCTAAAACCTATAGGATGGATCTAGATCTTCTCATACTCAAGTAGTAGTAATAGGCTCCGCCCAGGTGTTTACCTTGTTTTCCTTTTCTAGGCCAAGTTCCTGCTCCAGCCCCAAATCTTCTTCCTGGGAATGGAATGTTTCCTTTACAACCTGGACAGGTATGTGCCCTTGTCCCTGCCAAGTTGATTCTTGTTCCTGCAACTTATCTTCCTCTCCTTCTATGTCATGCAGCCATTCGGGGGAGTCCCTATGATGCCTATTCAGGCAATGACACAACAGGTCTGTTATATTTCTCATGGATATACGGAAGATACTGTGAGTTTTGACTGCCCTAACATGCCTTCGTATGTGTCTTCAGGCTACTAGACATGCTCGCAGGGTCTATGTTGGTGGCCTTTCTCCCTCAGCAAATGAACAGGTTTAATATTGTTCACTGCATATTTTTGGTCCCTATGATCTCGTCATGCGTTTGATAGACTACAAATTCTTGAATTGCAGTCCGTTGCGACATTTTTTAGTCAGGCTATGGCTGCTATTGGCGGAAACAGTGCTGGTCCAGGTATTTTTTTCTGCTGTATGAATTGCTAAAGTCTTAGGTTGAAAACAGTTACAATCATTTCTTATTCTTATTTGCAGGTGATGCCGTTGTTAATGTGTACATAAACTACGAGAAGAAATTTGCATTTGTGGAGATGCGATCCGTTCAAGAGGCCAGTAATGCAATGACTTTAGATGGAATTATATTTGAGGTAGGTCTTATTGTTTACCGTGTCACCATTGTTTCTTCTATCTATAGGTAATGATGAATAAACCATATGATTCTTCTATCCCAGGGAGCTCCAGTGAAGGTGAGGAGACCGAGTGACTATAACCCAGCGCTAGCTGCAACCCTTGGTCCAAGCCAGCCCATTCCCAATTTAAACTTGGCTGCTGTAGGTCTTACTCCAGGGGGTGCTGGTGCGCTTGAAGGCCCAGACCGTCTTTTTGTTGGTGGACTTCCTTATTATATCCCTGAGTCACAAATCAGGGAGTTGTTAGAGTCTTTAGGAGCCCTGAAAGGTTTTGATCTTGTAAGAGACAGAGAAACTGGAAACTCAAAAGGATATGCATTTTGCGCGTATCAAGATCCTGCAGTTACAGACATTGCATGCCTTGCCCTCAATGGAATTACCATGGGAGATAAAACTTTATGTGTAAGGCGAGCTAACCAAGGAGCAACTCAAACGAAACCTGAACAGGAGAGTGTATTGTTGCACGCACAACAGCAAGTTGCTTTCCAGGTAAATAAAAAAATTACATTACACTCTGTGTAGAAGTTCACTCACAAATGTCTCTTTGTCAACTATGAATTAAATTGTTCTTTTTGTTTTCTTGGACAGAGGATTATGCTGCAACAGGGAGCAGCAGCAACCAAAGTCGTGTGCCTGACTCAAGTAGTTACGGAGGACGAGCTTAGAAATGATGAGGAGTACGAAGACATTGTTGTAGACATGAGGGATGAAGGCGGAAAGTTTGGTAAGAACTCTCCATCGCCAAAAGCTAAGTTCACTTTGGTTTTGATTTGGTGTACATTAGTTCTTGTTTCAGTGTTTGAGATTAGATTGAAAGAGTATTGATTTATCTCCGTTTTGTGTTGGTATATGTCTGTTTTACAGCCTTTTGTTGTCCCACATTCTGCTATAAAGAATCAGGCCATAACAGGAGACTGCTAACTTCCTTATCTATATATCATCCGAGACACATCCTTACTTAGAAGGAACAACATGTTGTTATGTGTTTTTTTTTTGTTCTTGGATTCGAATATGTTTGCTCTTAAAATGCAGGTGCTTTAACTAAAGTCGTGATCCCTCGCCCCAGCACCAACGGTGAGCCCGTTCAGGGCGTTGGCAAGGTTTGTTCAAAACCATTTTTGTCTATGTTATCTTACATGTTCTGTTCTATGCAACTGGAGTGTATATGGCTAAAACTGTGGATGCGATGTTTGGTTATGGCGCGCAGGTGTTTCTTGAGTATGCTGAAACAGAGAGCTCGAGCAGGGCAAGAAACGGGATGAACGGTAGGAAGTTTGGAGGGAACGAGGTGGTGGCTGTGTTTTACCCTGAAGATAAGTTTGAACAAGCCGATTATTCTCTCTAAGATAGTTTTTGGTCATCAGATAAATTTTTATAAACTATCTACTACTTGTTTATGTTGTATCAAGACAATGATGGATCCATATTACAATGCTTGTTACCTTTTACTTATCAAACAATGGCATTCTTTTGGTTTCACATATCTACTATTTTTGTATTTGGCTTTTTTGAGTTAATTTGTCAAATAATCAAAATCTCAATAACACTTATGCATCTCTAATGGCAAAACGCGGTGAAATAAGTTGGTTAACGATTTATAGATGACACATAGAAATGACGTGTATACGTCGGAAAAAAAGAGAAAGAAATGACGTGTATACGGAAGATGCAAAACTTATTGACAATAATAACACGTAATAGTAATAGTACATATAATATGTAACATATTAATCCCATAAAATTATCAAATGAGTAGACGTTCAAGTAAACTTAACTCTTTTATCTTATCTTATGATTTGCAAATATGAAATTCAATAATTTTAAACTTAGAATATAATTTAAAATAGTTAACTGAATAACAATATGTCCTAACTATATCTATATATATATTATTAAAAGAGAAGTATCCATATAAAATACCTCTAAATTTTTCTAATTATTTACAATGTTATGCCACTGAAGTTATTAATTACCCTACTTGATATGATTCTTTGTCTTTTCACTTTATTTAATCCATTTCCAAAATCAAATTTTAACTAAAAATAATTATGGCAACACTAATTAATGAAAATAATTATTTTCATATATACCTTTCGTAATTAAATAAATAAATTATATAGAAATTGTTTTACTAATTCCATATACATAATAATTAATTCCAATATTAATTAACCTACCTTTTAGGATTTTTTTCTTATTAATTATCTACATATCTTTAAATAGTTAATGAACAATATTTTTTTCAAAGATATATAATTATATTTTTATGATTTATAAGTAATAACTAAAATAAAAGTCACAAAAAAAAACATTTATATAATATATAATAAAAAGATTAATATAAACATATCATGTTATGTATATTTTTATATAAATAATAGTTCAAGGTAAATTCAGAATAATAAAAGTTATGTAACTATTACAAACATACATCATTTATTATAAACCTAAAAATTAAAAGAAAATAAAACACCCACCCGGTCGGACGGGTCATGGTCTTGGTCTAGTATATATCTAAAAATCCATTACTACTAAATAACACACACTTAGTCAGGATTATTACTATTTTATCTTTTAAATTGTAACAATTTTCGTTAATTTAAATTCCAGATATTGAAGTCAATGCTGATGTCTTAAACCCTAAGACCCATTTCTTTCAAAATCTTAAACCCTAAAGGCATTTCATTTACCAACCAGTCCACCACCACTACTACCCTCCGTTAACGACCCTTGCAATGACGCCGTCTCGTCTCTACCTCCATCTCCTTCGCCGTTTCTCCACCGCCGTCACAGCTCCCACAACCACCGCATCCCCCGCCTCAATCACCGTCTCCAAAGCCAAGTCCAAACTCCGCAAAGTCCACGATCCCGACAAAGCCCTAGCGATCTACAACTCCGTCTCCACCAACCCCTCATCTCCCTTATCCTCTCGCTACGCCATGGAGCTCACCGTCCGCCGCCTCGCCAAATCCAACCGCTTCTCCGACGTCGAAGCCTTAATCGAGTCTCGCAAGAAAGACCCACGAATCAAAACAGAGTCTTTCCTCTCCACGCTCATCAGATCGTACGGACGAGCCTCCATGTTGGACAACGCGGTGAAGACGTTCGAGGAGATGGAACAGTTTGGAACTCCCAGATCCGTTGTCTCATTCAACGCTTTACTCGCTGCTTGTCTCCATTCCGACAGGTTTGAAAGAGTCCCCCAACTGTTCGACGAAATGCCTCAGAGGTATAAAAGTATCGCTCCTGATAAAGTCTCTTATGGGATGTTGATTAAGTCGTATTGTGATGCTGGTTTGGTGGATAAGGCGATGGAGACTATGAGGGTTATGGAGGAGAAAGGTGTTGAAGTTACCATCATTGCTTTCACGACTATCTTAGGATCTTTGTATAAGAATGGGCAAACCGATGTAGCGGAAAGCTTGTGGAGCGAGATGGTTAGTAAAGGCTGTGTGTTGGATAACACTGTTTATAACGTTAGGCTCATGAATGCTGCTAAGGAGAGCCCTGAGAGAGTCAAGGAGTTGATGGAGGAAATGTGTAGTGTAGGGTTGAAACCTGATACGGTTAGTTATAACTATCTAATGACTGCGTACTGCGTGAAAGGGATGATGGGTGAGGCCAAGAAGGTGTATGAAGGGCTTGATGAGAAAGAGGGTTGTTGCGCGAATGCAGCGACGTTTAGGACGTTGATATTTCATTTGTGTATTAATGGGTTGTATGATCAAGGTTTGGTTGTGTTCAAGAAGAGTGCGATTGTGCACAAGATCCCGGATTTCAAGACGTGTAAGCATTTGACTGAAGGATTGGTGAGGAATAATAGGATGGAAGATGCGAGAGGAGTGGCTAGGGTTGTGAAGAAGAAATATCCTCCGCGTTTGGTAACTGAGTGGAAGAAACTAGAAGAGAGTCTTGGATTGTATACAAAGGCCAATAATGCTGCTGGTTCTTCCCGAACAAGACAGGTGTTAGATCAAGAAAGTGATGCTGCTCCATAAAGCTAAAGAGTAAAGAAGATCTGTGTCTTGCTTGAACTTTGCTAGGACTTGTTGGAACTGTGATCCGGGCATGCATTTGTTTTCTCATAAATTAGCTGAATTTATATAAAGATGGGAACAATTATAAGCTTTGATGGAGATAAAAATAGCAAAGATTTTTGGTCTCTGCATGTCCATTCAGTTCATGTAGTGTAGATCTATGTTCAACACAAAATGCTTTTGATATTGAATTTAAATTCCTTTTCCACCCATTCCTGAATATCCCCAACAATTTCTTTTTTTTCGGGTATAGATTGATGAATCATGTTCTTAGAAAAGTTACTGTATCACTCAGGTCTTAAGGTCTATATTACAACATAAGGTGTTCTAAAACATTGAAACAGGTCTGGTATCAACACAAGAACATTCTTAGACCTTTTTACTAGGCATGAGATTCTGAGTGAACAATTCGGTTTTTCATGAGCATGAACTCTGTTTTTAGGCTCATATAGTGAATGATCGAGATTAAATTAGATCACAAGTTATATGAACAATCTAAAACATAAGAGTATGATTTGTTGTGGTCATGTAGTGTTTAACAAGTTTGTTGCAAAGAAAGAAAATTACAACCTACAACCTTATAAGAAGCCTCAAGTCACATTATGCTAGTGATGGAAAATGAAATAAAAATCAACTTAGGATTTACGGTTACCACGACCTCTTTTTTTGCTAAACTGTAAATATCATAGAAATGAATAAAAGTTTTACAAAGTAGAACTTAGTTCTGAGCCATCATGGCAAAAAAAAAAGAATAAAAACAAGATGGCTCTCAGACTTAACCAACACTACATATTATCTCAACCACAATCCCATAAGGGAGTTGAATAATTTCCTGTGTCTCCTAGCTGATATGACATTTATGAGCTCTTTGTCAATCCCATGAAACACAGATGAAGTCGGGATGAATACTTGATTGTGGACCAAGTTATTACGCTGCTTCCAGAGGTGGTAGATAGCTGTTTGAGTCGCTAGTTTCCTCAGCAGAGTAAGCTTGGAAGATGCTGGCGCTCTAACCCAAGAAAGAAGCTCGGACCAGTTTGTGAACATAGCAATGGGTGGTAGGCACCTATTAAATATCTCCCTCCAAATCGTCTGGCTATAATCACAGGAGAGGAAGAGGTGGTCCCTGGTTTCTTCAAAATTTGAGCAAAAGGGACAGATAGGTGAGATTTGTAATCCCCAAGACGCCAGTCTTGATCTCGTCGGGAGACGGTCGTAGTTAGCGGTCCACATCGTGAAGCTATGTTTCGGAATGGCGCCTTTAAACCACACAACATCCACCCAGTTCTTGATTTCCTGTCTCGGTCTAAGCATTTCCCACGTTGTGGAGGCCCTGAAAACACAAGAAGGGGAATCACCAGCAATCCAAACATACTCATCCTCAATATCAATAGGCAGTGGTAAATTAATAGTAGTAAGGTAAGCATGTAACTCCACTTCCTTTTGTGATCTGGGGTGAGGCAGTGACCAAGACGATTCCATGATTGCGTCCGCTATAACAGCATTTTCTCTGACCTTAAGGGCTCTAGGACCAGTAGGTCCAATGTGTGTTATAAGTTGACCAAGTGGTGACCATACGTCAAATTAGAAGCTCGCTTTGCGACCATTTCCCAGCTGGATTTTACAGAACTGAAGAGCAAGGGGGCGTAGGTCAAGCAGCTTCCTCCAAGCCCAGGAGTCCGTTGAAGCAGAGTTA
Source organism: Eruca vesicaria subsp. sativa (assembly GCA_932364175.1). Taxonomy (NCBI): domain Eukaryota; kingdom Viridiplantae; phylum Streptophyta; class Magnoliopsida; order Brassicales; family Brassicaceae; genus Eruca; species Eruca vesicaria. The sequence continues at coordinate 102,765 of CAKOAT010572931.1, forward strand.
ATTGTCCAAAAAGACTGGCCATTTAGGTGAGTGAAACGGTGCCAGTCAACCCACAAAGAGGGGGTATTTGATAATAGTAACCAAATAAACTTTAGGCACAACACCTTGTTCCACGTCAAGAAACTTCTGAGGCCTGCTTCTCCCCTACCGAAGGGGTTGAATATCTCACCGCTGGAATAGAAGCAGGAGATTCACTGGGACGAGCAACTTTTGCCGCAGCTGGCTGGGCATCAGTTACTGCCAAAAAATCCTCCTCATTTGACTGAGCAGGTACAACAATCGCTAATTGCGAGCTCAAAGAGTCAACTTTGGCATCAGAAATAGCTAAATTTTGTGACACAATTGTGTCGAGCCCCTTTACTGAGGAAGCTAAAGAATTCTTTTCTGAAACAGGGGACGTCACCAGGTTGGAGGGAGAGGTCGACACAGGTTCACGAGTCTGGCTATCGGTACCGGATTGGGCCGGATTTGAAGTCAGATCTGGAGGACCAGAAGGTTGTTGAGCAGCCGCGTGAGTTTGGGAACCGATTTGGGCATCAGAAACAGCCTTAGAAGCAACAAGAGATAGGTCTTTTCCCGGTGAGGTTGATTTCGCCTGGGTCGGGGGTTTTTGATGGGAGTTCGGAGACTTTGTCGGTGGGGATTTTGAAGGGGATTTCTTGGGTTTCTTCTTCTTCATCACGCTCGGCGGAGAGGGAGCAGAGCACTGGTTGAGGATCCGACGTCTGACGAGACGCCGGTGAGAGGCTGACAGAGGCACTGTTCCTAGGGGTTCTCTTTGGAATCGCCGTATGGAGAGAGAAACTAGCCGTTATTGTCACTCACATAGTTGCAATTGCCGTTACCACGAGCTCTTAAAACATGTTTACTCTTTCCCTTTGAAAGCCGTCCATTTCATTTACTGATTTCTTTTGGATCAGCTTAATTAACCTTTACAGTTCATTTCATTGCTTCATAGCTTTTGCTATATTCTGATCCTGGGTATTACTTTGACTTTAAAGTCAAAACATCGGTTGGTTAGGGAGCTTCTTGATCCGGTTATAACATGCGGTTTATCGCTTGAGAGTTTTGTTCAGAAAGTTGTGGACTTTGGTTTATTTTGGAAAGTAATCTAATTTATCCCACTTTCTCTTTTATTTTTAACGTTGATTTATTGATATCACAATTATGAAAAAAGTTACATAGACGATTCGACAACCAACAATACTATCTATCTTATGAGAATCTATGCCTAACTGATATCTAAGCCGTCATATGAAGATCCACGTTTGACCAGATTTACTTGCACCATGTAGAGTATCTCTTGTAAGCATTTCTTCCAGTACGCCTAACTGCTATCTAAGCCATCATATGAAGATCCATGTCGGACAAGATTCACTTGCACCATGTTGAGTATCTCTTGTACGTATTTCTTACAGGAATTAAAACCTGGATCTCCAATAATATGCAAATGGCAAGAAATTACATAATCTGGGATTTGAACCCCATACATGGATGTAGAAGCTTTTAAACCTTAACTTTTAGACTACGATGCTCCCACTTTCTTAATATTAATTTTCACTATCCTACCCATTTTATCACTATCCCTTTTTCTTCTTCCTTCCACTCTTACCCTTTCTTTTTAATATTTCTTTTACTTTTCTTTATTTTTGGTCTAACAACACCCACCAGTACTCTTTTTATTATTTTTTATTCATCTGTTCACATAAGTCTCAACTAGTATTTGTTACCTATCAATTTTTTTAAAAAATCTTTCTTTTTAAATATTAATAATTAATATAGCTAAAAATTATGGGAACAATTTTTCACTGCTGTTTTTATTTATTTAAGATATATTTGTTTTAAAAAATAAAATAATACTTGAATTTCTTTTAATAATATTTTTATCAAAAATTATTTTTATAAGTAAATTTAATAAAATATTATATAAATTATGTTTCCTAAACTAAATTTTGATTTTTATATAAAAAATCAAATTTAAAACAAGTTACTTCATATTTTAAACAAAAATGCATTTCAAAAATCTATATATAATATTTTTCAATAATAGTTTTTAAAAATACAGTTTAATAAAATACATATTTAATATTTTAATCAACAATTAATTTCAAAAATAAATTTATTAAAATATTTATAAAAAATTTGCCTTATATCTATTTTGACTGTAATAGTATTTACAAATTGCTTACTCTTTATAAATATTTTTATTTACTTTTTAAACTTTTGGTTAAATAGATATATTATTAAGAACATGAATGCATTAAAATAATTTTTAATCTCTCTAAAAAATATAAAAACTACATTATTATACATAAGAATATATACTTTTTATATAAGTTTGAAATGATAATATTATATTTTTATTTATATAAATGTGTATTGTGGAATATTAGCACTACTAGAACTACGTTGGATTACCTTGTATTACCTTGCACTACTATGTATTATGCATATTTCTGTGAAATTTATATTTTCAGCTTATTCTATTTTTAGTAGATATAAATGATATATTTTGGAATTATATGTCCATATATGTGTTTAGACGTCAAATTAGTTATGAGAACTTTAATACTTTTTAATTTATTAGAAAACTTTTCATTTCTACAAAAGACATCTTAATACTTTCATGACTATTGTGTTGATGGTGATGACATGATATATGTGAATAACATAAAATACATATTTTCAGAATTTGTTTTCTACAAAAGTGTTATATACGATCTAAAACTGTCTAAATGCATCGGTTCTATTAGAAATAGTTTATTTTCACATGGTATTACTAATAAATGTTAAAGTTAGATTTTGATCCGCGCTTTCAAAGCGGGGGATCTCTTTAAAAAAACAAAATCATCAAATTTTGTTAATTATAATATTATGTAATTTATTATAAGATTATGTATTTTTATAAGATTATCTAATTTATTTACAGTTTTGTTGATTTTTTATGAAGATTATCTAATCTATTTACAGTTTTGTTGATTTTTATGAATTTAAAATATACTTATATGTTGGACATGATATAAAAAGAAGTATTTATACTCAGAAATATTTTTATGAGTTTAAAAATTACAAAATTGTATACTTAGTAATTGTTATGTAATTTATTTGTTATTAGTAATTTGTAATTATCTTAATTTGTTAAATCCTTAAATGTAACCTATAAAATTAAAAAAGAAATCGAGCTTTTTAATAGATACTGAAAAATACAAAATATATTCTATACAAATAGTTTCGTGATTAAAGATGGGTTTGCATTTATTAAATAACTAGTATAGCCGCCCATGCTAACACACATATCAAATTTTGGTCTTAATAATTTATGTTAGATTATAATTTTCAATCAAACTGAACTTTAATAACAGTGTTGCATTCAAATTTAACCAAATTGGTTGAAAGAGAGAGAGAGAGTTACAATAATTTCAATATTATTTTTAAAATGGCTACATGTTTGCAATATTTTTGAAATATATCGAGGCAAATTTGTTTTTTTAAGATTTAAATTTTATTTTCTATAAACATTATAATTTTGATTTCCAATCTTACTTATTTTGGCTATAAACCACATTACTTAATAACTTTTAAGACTAAAATTTTCAAATTTTATCTTTTTTATATTAAAAACCATTTTCTTGAATTATTATTTAAGTGTTTCTGAATGAGTGTTTTATTCGAAAATATTAATTATGTTCTGTGTGTTAGATAATTATTGAAATAACTTAGGAACATTGTAAAAGAAATCTTGAGAATTTTCAAAATGAATTATAAAATATGATTAGAATTTAATTTTATAAACTAAAAAGACTACAAAGCAAATAAAATGATTGTTTACCTGAATTTTTCTGTAACTTTATCTATTGGTTTCGTCTTTAACCTCCATCAACATATCTCATCCAAAATTTTCCTTGATTGTTTATTTCTTCTTGTAGCTTTTATATTTTGAACATGTCCCCAAATAACTAGAATAGCTTCAAAAAACTGAACAATACAAAGACTGATGTTTAATGTTTTTGTTAACTCAGTTTTTTTTTTTTGAGAAAGAGCTTATAAACTTTGATTTTGAAGCATAAGTTCATATGAACTATTATGAAACTTAGTAAGAAATACATAATACAAAAATAAGCTAGCAAAAATGATAAGAGTTTAAGACTGATGCAGAAAAAAAGAGGGTGTGAAGAAACCCGTAAGAACAAAGACTGGTTTGTAAAACATATATTGTTTGTTGGAAAGATTTTAAAATACTTGCCCAGAAAAAGTGATTTATTTGGAAAAGTGGGGATCGTGGCTTTGATCAAGAAACAATTTAGAGATCTATGTAATTTTAATTTTTTCAGTAGAAGAAACTGTTAAATTTATTATGATTTTTCATTTTAATTTGAAAATTATATTAAAGCACAAGCCATGTGTCAGAATTTGATTGACCATATGAATTGTGCTTTAGTATATAAAATATCACGGCCCAATATCATAAAATTAGATTTTATGACCGCTTCGTTTAAAAAAAAATAGAAAATTACGTTTTAAAAATAATCTTTTGATATTTTCTGGAATTCTCCAGACGATTCGTTTCAGGCAGAAACCGAAATGCGATGAAACAATTCTCGTATCCTTGCAAAAGAATAAATATGCCAAAGTAAGAGATCACAATTTGTTAGTTAGCCATTACACTCCGAGGTACAAATCATAGGAATAATTCTTAGGTTCATTCCCTAGGGTGAACCTCTAGGTTCACCAACCAATAGGATTACAATATTTTATATTCAGTATCTTTTAAAAAAAAAGAAACAAAATATTTTGGAGTTATATTATATTTTAAAATTTAAAGATAAAATAAATAAAAATAATAGTAGTTCCAAAAACAAAATTGATTCGTCTCCTTTTTCTCCTAATATTTTAGCTCTTCAGATCTATCTGTACATGCAAAACATGAAGAAGACGATCTGGTTGATCATGAAAGAGATCTGATAAACAACAGCCAATGTTAGAAATCGAAACCCATTTCAACGACCCTTTTGGCAATTGTACTCTCTCCGGTCCTCTCGTTTCCCGGCGTCGTTCATCTCTCTCGATTTGCTTCCGGTCCTCTTGGTTCCCTTCACCGTTCATCTCTCTCGATTTTCTTCCGATCCTCTTGGTTCCCTTCACCGTTCATCTCTCTCAATTTGCTTCCGATCATTTTTCGAAAACCAAAAAGGCTAGGTTTCAAAGCTTTACGATCCTTCTTCATTTTGTCTCAAAAGTGATGGGTTTTACTTGTTTGCTCATATAACCTTGATTTTGAGAGGTTCTGATGGGTTTCTGCCTTTCTGGTTTGAATCGTTTGATTGGCTTCGGCCTTCGGGTTTCATGGATGCCTTAGGCTCATATTTGATGTGTTTCATTGATTTCTGGTATGTTGTTCGTTCAATTGTTCATTGATCGAGCTTGATTGATGTGTTCTGAATTTACTTCTTTTTTTTGCGATCTGATTGATTTTGTTCTAGATGTGTTTGAACTTTGATGGGTTTGGTTTATAGATGTTGCTTGCTTGTTGTTGATCTGATAGATTAAGTATCTAGGAACAGAAGTTGCTTTCACTCTGAGCTTTCATGCTTTATTTGTTTATTCGAGTTCTTACGTTTCTTTCTATGGTGTTTTACTTGTTATTCGAGTTAGTTCCTTCTTTCTTCAGGTGCTGTAGGTTTGGTTTAGCTTTGGCATCTTTATGATTATTTGAGATAACTTTAAGTGCTTGGCTTCAGCTGTAAGGTTAGGGCTTAGCGTCTTTTGCTCATTCACGCAGTTTTTAAGCTCATATAAACCATTGAAAGAAATTAACGACCAGGCTTAGATTATTGTAGTGACTTAGATTCACTGATGTTACATGGTTCAACATAAGTTCCTTTTGTGTTTTGACTCTTTGACTTACAACTTGTATTAATAATTGATGATGTTACGTAACTATGTTCTGTGATGCTTAAAAATATCATTTCATTATACCATAGTTTGATATGGATTGATAAGTTACTTAGTTTATGAAAATATATTGTCGTTATGTACGTTCCAGGTGTAGGTATGAGTAGCTTCCTTTTGTAATTTGATTGTTTGAAATATAAATTAGCTTGTACTATGAATTGATATTTCGATTAGTTTTGATTTCTCTTTAACCTATTACTTGAGATGATTAACTTGAATTAAATGTTAAATTAAGGAATATAAGTTTTATATGTGCTTCATTAGTTCATTGCTTGTTTAAATTATGTTGCTACGTTTTAACTGGTTTTATGTTTTCTTATTTCAGGATGGACAATAAGGATTTTATGAACCTAAACGACACATAATACATGAATGGGGATGAGCTGATGGATCAAAACTCAGATAGAGATGAAGATGAAGCATTACCTGTGGATGAGACTCTCATGAGCATATCTGAAAACCACATCAAAAGAGGAAGTAAACGCAGACACTTCAGAGAAGTATCCGGATGGTAGTAATCAGATTTTTGTATGGTGAACTAAGCCTCTTGTATTTGTTTGCGATGTGAATGATTTTTCAGGGGTTTTACGCTTTCTTCTCACAGAATGCTAGTGATAGCGGAAAATCAACCTTTGATAAGTATCTAGAAGAATCGATTTTAGACATGATGGCCTTTAGTAGTATGGATGTTTTGTCTTATTGGAGAGACAATGCTAATAGGTTTAAGGAGCTCTCCTCGATGGCATTGGACGTCTTGAGCATACTCATCACTACAATTACTTCAGAATCATCATTCAACATTGGTAGCCGTGTGTTGAACAAGTATTGAAGCTGCCTTCTTCCTTCCAATGTAAAAATACTGATTTGCGCAAGGAACTGGTTAAGGGGATATGACGCTTTAGATTGCAAGTTCTTTGCTTTTGAATTAAGTTATTTGAGCATTTATTTCTCTTGTGTAGTTACTGTGATGACTTGGTGATAAGTTTGGTTCAGTTTTTATGTTGATTTCGCTTGTACTTATGCAATTATGCTTCTTATATCATAACTTATGTATGAACTTATGCTATTTATGTGGTCTTTTGAATTTACGTATTGTTGAACTTATGGATTTATGTATGAACTTTAAGTTTATGAACTTGTATTTGTATTTGTAGATTTGTAAATTTCAAAATTTAAAATTTTCTTATATGGTCCATTATGGACCCCACTGAAGTCCATGTAAATATGAGTGTTTGTGGGTTTGGTACTTAATGGACATAGTCATCTTTTTCCATAAACAATAAGTGGACAAATGGAAATGGGCTAATGATCGTGGGAGAGCCCATCTGACAGGTCTAAGCAGAGAAGCTTAATAAATCGAGAGGTGATTGAAGGATGGAGAAGATGAGAAGCCATTTCGGGAAGAATGAGGAGAAACAAATATCCTAATTCATTATGAGTTTATGCTCTTTAACCACATCTAATCTATTAAAAGTGAAGTAAAAAAAATAGAAATTACTATTTGTTTACCTTAATAATTACAACTTCATGCCATTAGATTATTAATTACAGAAATTACCCTTTGTTTACCTTAACATCTAATCTATTAAAATTGAAGTGCAAAATATAAATTACCCTTTGTTTACCCTAACAGTTACAACTTCATGTCATTATATTATCAATTATAGAAATTACCCTTTGTGTACCTTGACAATTACAATTTCATGCCATTGAATTATCAATTAATAATTTTATACAATTATATATTATTATCATTTTAATATGTAACGAAATATTTATTATGGAAACTAACATTAATGATATTCAATTTGTCCTCTCTTCTCAACCTACCCTAAATACTTGCCACAACCTGAATTATTTAGCATTTCCTTTAAATTAAATCAAATGTATATTTACTTTTAACAATAAATGTAAAACAATTTGAGTTTCATATATTGTTCTCATAAATTTGGTTATACAAATGAATATGAATTTCATTTTCTCTGCAAATAACTAAAGTATTTCTTCAAAACAAATTACAAGAAATTATTAATAAATATCACATTTATGAAATATAGCTGAAACTACGATGAAATATCACAATCTTTATAAGAAATAAAAATATATCCGTTTATTATCTCATCATAACTGAAGTACACAAATAGTTCTTGTTTCAAGTTGGAAGTTACAGATTTTGCTACAAAGATTCAAACGATTCCTAGATTTTCCTATTAATTGTTTCTTCATAATTTAAAACAAGAATATGATGTATCTTAATATTTTCTAACTAATTAATGCTAAAAACATATCTTCAAATATGTAAGGAAATAAATTGATTTGTGAAAAATCATCTATAAATAAATTTCTTCATCTTCTTAGATAAAACATATGATCTAAACTATGTGTAATACCAGAACACATAAATACCAACTCTCTATAAAAAAATTAAAATAGTAATTTTGATATTATCATCTATATTTCCTAAAACTATCTATCAACATTTAACGTATTAAAAATTATATTTTTGAGAATATTTAAATGATATAAAACAAATCTCAAAAATAACTCGGTAGCTTTCGCTTAATCGAATAATATATATCAAATAATATATAACAAACACACATAAATCATAACAAAAACCATTGTGAAAAAAAAAACAATTTTTTTTATATGCAAAAGATAGATTCAAACGTGAAATAAATATTCTAATATTCCTGAACATATTTTCTTACAAAATCTCCCAATATATAGATGGTTATATAAATCTATCTAAAGCATGACTTATTGAATAGGTTTTCATATTTTTTTAAACCCAAAATTTATGTTTTATTTTACATCATTTATCATTCAATAATTATAAACAAAAATAAATAATCCTAGTAAACTACAATTTATTAGTGTACATTATCATTTTTAAATATTAAAAAAAATAGAGTTAAATTTTCTTCATAATTAATTAGGCATTTATAATAATTCAAAATATAATTATACATGCAGTACAAAATTTATTAATATATAAATTACTAAAACAATATTAAAATATATATTAATTATTAAACAATATTTAGTTATAGAAAAAATAAGTAAAAATAAACATTTGTATGAATGAGCAGGTCAAACTCTAATTTTTTGAATTAAAAGAAAATCATTTTCATAAGTGGGGTAAATTAGAATTTTTTATAGAGAATCTAGGGTAATTAGAATATTGTCCGTTTAGTTTTCACCCATGTGTTTTTTTTATGTCCGATGTGGTGGATTAACTTGGCCAATTGGTCCCACCACCACCACTAGAGATTTAGTTACCCCTAGAAATGTAATCAAGGCAAAACGGATTCAGGAAGCTTCTAGATGTCGTAGTCTAACTAATAGCTTGTGAACCAAGTAGCTATGAGCTTACTCACTAAGGATAACAATACTTTATTTCATCTATAAAAAGCTAACACACAAAAGTACTACAGAAAATATTTTCATACATTAAAAAAAAAAAAATCATAGTCCTTATCATCTCAGAAACAATTTCTTGCTTCATAGTTTTTGCTATATTCCGATTCGATCTCGATTCAATACGAAAAGATGATCTGCGGTTACTTTAGACCCAAGTTCTACAAGAAATGGTTAGCTTTCTTTAAATCTTTTTTTTGTTTTCAAGTCTGTTTCTAGTACTGTATTACTATTGTAAGATCATTCTTATTCATGTGGATGCAGCAAACATTTGATCAAGATCATCAAGATTCAGCTCAACTTACAGAGGAAAAGGCAAAATGCTATGCTTAACGTCTCGAAGACAGATATCCTGGAGATTCTCAATACTGCCCATGAAGATGATGAAACAGCCTATAAAAAAGTAAGACTCCTCTCTCACTAACCTCATCCTCCTAGTCCTCTGTTTCTTACTATGTCATTCTTGATACTGCAGGTCAAAGAATTACTCGAAGACCGTAGGATCATATCTTCTTATGATCTCATCGAGCAGTTTTGCGACTGTATCTCCTCCAATCTTTCGTTAATGCTGAATCAAAGGTACTTTCACTATATTCTCAAGATTGTTTCCACTCTACAAAGGTCACAAATTTTCTGTTTATATACTGTTTCCAGGGAATGTCCTAAGGAATGCCGAGAAGCTGTTTACTCTCTGATGTATGCAGCAGCATGGGTTCGCAACGTTCCTGCAGAACTTAAAGATCTTAGAGACTTGTTTACACGTAGATATGGAGAATCCATTGACGCGTTTGTCAATCCAGAGGTGGGTTTCATTTGCTAATACTTAGTACTATGTATGTTCAAGTTTCTGACATTCTTGGTAATTAAAATCCATGTTCTTGACAAATCTTGGTAACGTGCAGCTTGTTGAGAAACTTGTGCGGCGCAAATCTTCAAGGGAAGTTAGGGTTCAGACTTTGCAAGATATTGCTCACGAGGCTAACATCAGTTGGGATCCTATGTCTCTCCTACTGAGGCTACACAAACAGACTTCAGCTTTGCACGACGAGAAGAAAGAGAAAAGTGTTGCTCAAGAAAACACAAAGTTTCGTGGTCCACAAGGCAGTGCGAGTCTCACAAGCACACGCAATAACGAAGTTTCTTCAACAGAAAATTACAAGAGAAAGTCGTCGTTCAAGAGATCGAAGATCCCTGATTACGAAGAAATGGTGGCACATCTTCGCCGGAGATAAGAGATAGTTGATTAGTCTCTTAATTAGGGCTCATCTTCGGAATTAGGTTCATATTGGTGCTTAAGTGGTTGATTGGTAGGTGCTTTAGAAATGATTCCACAGCCCAAATTAGTTCTAGAGCACAAAATTATCCAGTCATGCTTTGTAAAGATATTTCAAAGTCACATATATTTTTTTCTTTTAGTTTATTTTTAGCTGTGCAAAGTAGTAGAAGTACTAAACTAAGAGATTTTAGTTTGCTTAAAAAAATTATATATAAATCATTATATTTTTATAAATTTACAGCAAAAATCTTACGGTTAAATTATCTACAACCATAACAAAACATCTATAGTTTTAATTCTACAATAAAAAAAAAGTATAAAGCTACACATCATTCCAATCAAGCTCTAAGCAATTAGATCACATGAAAGATGTAAGCGAAATTTCCTAAGATAGTTTTTTATTTATTTATTTTCACAAAATAGTTCTCAATGGGAAAATGACCAAAATAGGTTTTATTTAACGGATAAATATGCATTTATACCTTAGGATTAACTAATATGGACTTAAGGTTTAGAGTTAAGTGGTGTAGTTTTGGGATAGGATTTCAAATTTTTTTAAAAATAGAAAATAAATATTACAAATTGCAAAATAAAAAAAAGCTATTTTCATCCTTTTATTTTTAGAGGTCTATTTTGTGACAAAAACTTAAAAAATATTATTTGAGAAAATTGTAATTATCTTTTCTTATTACAAATACTTGAAAGTAGAAACATTGCTTTCATCTAATTATTTGGAAACAATTAAGGACATATTTTCTTAGTTTCATCTATTTTAGGTCAGTTAATAAATGTATAAAATTAAAATAAGATGCTTAAAGGTGGGAAGCTTTGTAATGATTCTATGCTTGCAAAACGCGGAATATTTTACGATAAATCTACTAGTAGCTTAACAAACATTTTAAACAATTACATATTTAATGAATGTAAGAGTTTTAAGTTTATATAAAAATAAATTTATTGAATATATTTAATGCTAAATGCAGGATATTTTAAATATTTAATTTATATAAAAATGAACATTTCATCTCATTTAATCATTTTATACATTTTATATAAATTTAAAACTCTTACATTCATTAAATATGTAACTGTTTAAAAATGTTTGTTAAGTTATTGAAGTTGAGACTTCTAGATTATCAGTTTATTTGGTTTGAGGTGAATGATTGTCACATTGCTTTCTTCTGGTTCAATGATTGGTGCAAATGGGAAAGCTTATTGCTATCTTGGAGTTGCTCGTACTGCATGGGTTAGTGATGCAGTTTTGCACTCTAGTTGGAACATCAGGGGTCAAAGAAGTCGTCACTATCATGCTCTTTATGCTCGCTCTCAGAGCGAACATGTCCCTCTTCAGGGCCAGTTTATTCAATCAATGGACCTTGTGCTCAAAAGAATTTTTTTCAAAATTGTTGTTATATTCCTATAAATAAAAAATTAGAGCCTTAATTATGTATGTTTTGATAAAACAAGGTCCTAATTACTTAAAGAAAATTTCTGAAAAAATAAAGGACCTAGTGCAAAAGCACTGCCAGCACATATGTAAAGCCAATACTGTCCCTCATGTCGCTCACGGTGGAGATGTTGTGCTCTGGAAGCATTCCAGTGATACTTACAAATCATGTTTCTCATCGGCTAGAACTTGGGTCAAATCAGGTAAGACAAACCCATAGCCCTCACGTGCCCGCCATCCGAATTCACGTGAGCTAACGTCTTCCCTTTATAACCAACAACGTCAAGCGCCATGAAGTTAAAAGAGTACATGTCAGCATAGCATTGGATACCTTTAGCGTAACGAGCTTTAAATAGTATAAACTTAAAATTTATAAATTTTAAACTTGACAAACATTTTAAATTTATATAAAAATATATTTAATGAATGTATTTATTAGTGTATTTAATGTTAAGAGCGGGGTATTTTACACATACTAAAAACGTATCTTTAGAATTAAAATGTAAAACAAAATATTCTTTTTTTTTGTTTTTGTTGAAATGTTAAATTTATTTATCAACACAAGAAAAAAAGTTTACAAATGAGTTTTTAAAATTCAGAGAGAACATGAGGTTAAGGAGAAGAGACTAATTCCTTCCCATCCAACGAATCATCAAGCTACTGCACTGTCCTTCGTTCGTAGAACGTAAAGAGAAGATGCAATTTCGAATTGTCTTGTCTATGAACCGAGAGAGCTGTTGGGCCATACGGTAGGTGCCGGTGTGCTTCCTGCTGTTCCGTTCCCGCCAGACACTGTGAAGTACAGCTTGGAAGGAGAATTTAAGAAGGCAAGAGTCAATGGTGGACCTGCGAGGTGACAATAACATTGCGACAATGATGTTCCAGTCAGGGGTTTGGTTGGGGCAATAGAGATCCTGTGAGGTCTGTCCAAATCGTATATGAGTACGGACCTGCAAAAAGAGATGGTCACGCGACTCTAATGCAGAATATATATTTGTATGACTTGAATAAATAAAGATTTTGAAGATTAATTATTTCAAGACTCTTTTGAGGATTTTTGGATCATTAATTTAGTTTTGAGTTATTTTTTTTTTGTCAACTATTTTTGAATTTATGATTAGGTGCTGATTTTATTCAGTATTTAATATTAGTTTTTGGATTTTTAATGTTTAAAGTTTCAATTATATTATGAAGTTTATCTTATTTTATATTTTATTGTATAGTTATTTTATAATTTTATTTTTTATATTTAATCGTGAATGACCTCATTTAACTCATAATCTAGATAATCTAAATTTGCGTTTATATATTGAAGTTCATATAGAAAATGAGTTGAGTTGGGTTATCTCATGAAAGACCAAATTCACTATGAACTGAGCTGAATTGAAAGATGTAATTCGTTTTGACACCCCTAATTATAGGCTTATAGCTAACCAAACAAATCAAATTACAGTAAAAATTCTACAAATTAATAATTGTGAGCTTATGATATTTTATTAACTCATACATATTAGCTTACAAAAAAAAATTGTTTTCAGATAAAGAAAATAATTACTTTAACTATGTATAAACTAATTTTAGAAATTCAACTTTCCTATTTATTATATTATATTTTTATATTTTTTGTTGAACATGAAAAATTTAAAATTTAAATGTGGTATCATTTTACTAAATATTATCAAAATTATATTGAAAGCTTAATAAAATAAGGATGAACCCATTGTGAACATTATAGTGTGTTTTGTATCTTTATATAAACTGTAAAAAATATTAGTTTATGATTTTAATTAAATTATATATTGACATAAAATTTTCTAAAAACTAATTATCTTATGATTCTATTAATGTAATATTTTAAACTGATCTAACTCAAAACTGATAAAGGTTATTAATTAACTAGGGTTAAGCCAGCTTTACGGGCGGGTGAACAAAATAAAAATAAAAAAGTACATTTTAAGATTTATTGGTGACTGAAAATAATTAATTTTCAAGATATTTTTAGTTTTTATTGTTAGAAATCACATGCTTGTAAATTTTTTTAATTAATGTAAATATTTTTATTTTTTGTTATGTTTATCATAAAAATAAGAAAAATATTCATAAACTATTTAAATCCAATACATAAATCATTTATTATTTCTATTTTATACATTTATTTTAGATGTTAAGTTATTTAATTTTTTTTGTTCTATAAATAATTATTTTTTTTTCTTTAGTAGCTGACTATTGATTTGCATGAATATGCTTTCTATTATATATATTTTTAACACTTTTTTAAAAATATTTTATTATCATTAGATATGAATTATTTTATTTAATTCCTATTTGTATCAGTTTCTATTAAAAAAAGTAATGCTTTGATATTCGGTCTTAATATCATTGCAAAAACTTAATTTCATAATAAAATTATTGATATACTTTAGTGAGACTAGAATATTTTTATTTTGGAACTATAGAATTTTTGGTGCATTTGTCTTATTTTAGATTATATAGTTTGATTTCTACGATTATTTTATCTTATTTTTTATAGCGTCTCTTTTTGTGTTTTACAAATAATATGTTTTTAATTTTCATGTCCATATTAAATTTATACTTGAAGATTTTAGGGAATTCATAACATATGTACGATTTCTCTTTTATAACATTTATTTATATATACAACAATCTTTGATCTCTTGTTATCATAAGAAAATTTTTTATCGCTTGTTCATTATTGTTTTATCTGTTATATATTATTTTATCTGTTATATATTATTTTATGTTTTTTCACTAATTGTTATTGAAGTCTTTATTTTAATTATGTATTGCTTTTGGCTATAGGTTTTCATTAATTTCTTGTTAACAATTAGGTATCAAGTTTTATCTTAATGTGTTTGTTAACTACTAATTTTCCCAAATTAAAAGTTAGTAATAAACACACAATGCCTAATACTTATAAGTACTAGGTGATTTTCCCGTGCTCATGCACGGACATAAATATTTATAAAATAAATATATTATAATAATTGATTGATATTTACTTCAAATTTAAAATTAATTTATAGTTTGTAGGTATAATTTATATTAATAATATTATATTAATTATATATAATTTTAGATATGTTATACTTCGTCAGTTTTATTGTTTTTACGGTTGATTTAGTTATCATTGAGATATATTAGATTCTATCTATTTCTCCAAATTCAACTATAATTTTTTTTACTCTAAATATATTAAGTTTTTGATTAATTGTCTTAGTTGCATTTATGTCGGTTGTTATCTTAGAAATATAAGTATATTCTGATTCTAAATTACATACTTAAGTAACTAAAATTTTTTTGCAACTTATGAACACATATCAATATTTACAATATTTAGAATGATTAGATGGTAAACTAAAATTTATTTTAAATAATTTTAAAAATAAGGATTCTGATTTGCTTAAGTATTTTGATTATGGTTATATTAAGTTCCACCAACATGAAAACATAAAATTAAAAATCAAAAGAGTTATTAAGAAGACATATAATTTTAACTATTAAAATATAATATATCTACTTCGATAAATTATATAATGGTATGATATTTTAAGATAATTGTAGTTATTTGATCAAAAAATGTTTATTATTAAAATTCATTTTTAGTTTTGTTTTTAATATCTCTTAAAATATGCAGTAAAAATGGTATTGTTTTTGAGAAATTATATTATATAAGTAAATAGAATTTATATTTTTTCTGTAACTGTAAGATGTTATAGTCAAAAATATACTAAAATAAAAAATATATATTTCAAGAATACTAATTATAATTTTTTTTGTCAATTAAACATATATCAGTTTATGTTACTTAATTATTTTATGTAATCATCTAATAAAATAGATATATACAAAAACAAATACTTTGAAAATTTATATATTTATTGTTTAAAATTATTTTTAAAATAAAAAATATCTTTTTTTATAATATAAAGATTAGTTGTGTGAACTTTTTTTATGAAATCACATTGAAGATATAGTTATAAAGTATTTTATTATTTCAAAATTATATTTTATGTTATTTAAAATATATTTAAAATAAATATTACTATTTTGTGAACTTTCTATTTTTATGAAGCCATATTTATATATACTTATATTTTCGTTTTTAAATAGTTTTGTAAACTTTATACATGTTTCCTTTTTATTTTCTAGTGTTATTTGGAAAAAATTTAAAAGGAAATAATAATATTTAAATGTATTTTCTAATTTATTAGGGGTATCATAGTAATCAACCAACGTGAAAATTAACGTGAGCGCGACACATAAGAAAGTGACTTCTCAAATAATATTATAGAGATAATTTAAGATTCTGGTAATATCATATTTATACTTCAGACCAGGTTAGAAATCTGAAAAGTTCAGTAGGTATGTGCTAATAAATGTTGTTTTCTTAACTAAAGAGGTTCCATTATTGAACCGAATGGAGAAAGGGGAATCCAACATCCGGAAATTGGGGTTGCTGCGCGTTACATCGAACCCGGTCAACTTGTAGACTGACCTTTCGCTGAGACGCTGCATGAACATGAATTGACGGTTCACATTAACAGAACCTTGAATAACCGTCGACTGTTAGAAATGACAAATTATTTTTTTAGACAATCAAAATGGAACCAATCGTCAACAACGTTAATCAGAAAGAAGATGCTTACATTCTCTTCGATGAAGAGCATGTCTAGACTCATGAGCTCACCGCCTTTCTTCACATTTCTGGCCTCCCAAAACTTCAGCAAGTGAACTTCGGTGGTGTTGGAGCAGCGCCTGACTTTCAAATCAACAAAGAGGATGGAATAAATCACCATTGTAGCAATCAGAAAGTTGAACGACCTTTTCTTCTAATAAGATGGTTTCAATGATCCAGATTGGGTTAATCATTTATAAAATAGGAGGAAAAAAGGTGTGAATCAAGCGTGCGTCAAGACGTTACGGAGAGTTGATAATTTATTTCGATACCTACAGTCCTCGTCGACTGATCTAGGGATCTCAAACGATGATGACGAACAAAGCTATAATATTAAAGGATCTCTATAATCCGAAAGTTTAAATACAATCTACAACAATAAAACCCCAAAACATATATACATTTTACCAATAATATAATTTTTTCTAAAATAATATAAATTTTTCTAAAACCCAATAAATGATTTCTTAAACTTTAAGGAAGTGACACATAACATTTTTTGTCCCCTATGGAAAAAAAAGCTAACATTATTATATAAGATGGTATATTAATTTATAGATTCTCTATATATAAGTCCAAATAGAAACATCAATCATACTAGTTATTTTTCTGCACCATACGCAGAAATAAACATGTTTAAATTATATAAGAAGATAGTTTTTTTTTGTTAGTTGTTTAGATTTTATTATTTTTAACAATATGTTAATTTTAATATAATTAAATGTAAGAATTTAAGATAAATTAATATTTTTTTTAAGTTTAAATGTATATTAAAAATACATATACCGTATATAGATATTTGAAATTATAATTTTTAATAGATTTATCTTATTGGTTAAAATATATTAGATCGGGTTATATATAATTAAAAGAAATTTTGTTAGATAATTAACTACCAAAACATAAAACTAAATAGTATTTATAAAATTTCTAGATATCAAAAAGAAACTGATTGTATCATGATTAGTAAAAATTGTATAATTATAAATAATATAATTCAATAATATTTCAACATTTTAAATTATTTTTATATTTATGTTTCTACTATTATATTTTTGTATTATATTAGCGATAATTTATGAGCTATTAGAATATTCTAAAATATTTACCAAAAATATAAATTAATGTTCAATATAAATGTTCATGTTACAATTAATTTCATGTCATATAATTTTTTAGTAAGTTATATTATCTTTTTCTAATGAAAAGAAGTGTTAGACGAAAATGAACGTAGTTCATGAGACATAAACAAACATAAAAGAGACATAAACAAACTTAAAAAATCACTTCTCTGGATCTTTAAACTAAATGAGCCTAAAAGGAAAGGCCCATTAATAATCCGAAACCCAATTAGTCGGCGAAAACCTCAATTCATTCTTCTCCTGCAGCTAGAAACCTCCAGACTTGAAAAAAAAAACAAAATCCAAAACCTCAGATTTAGGAATCGGATTCTCCGGCGAAGTCTAATAGATGACGACTCGAATAGCGCCGGGAGTGGGAGCAAATCTCTTGGGACAACACTCAGCTGAGCGGAACCAAGAAGCTACTGTTTACGTCGGCAACCTCGACCCCCAGGTTCCCTACCAAACTTTACTTTAGGTTTCTCCGATTTCGTTCTTCTTTGTGTGTCCTTACTCAGTTTCTAATTCTCTGTAGCTTTCTGAAGAATTGCTTTGGGAACTGTTCGTACAAGCAGGCCCTGTTGGTAAGTTTCAATCTCGTTTAGTTGCTAGTCATTATAGGGTTTGGTTATACCTAGAAGATCTGATTTGTTTTATTTTGGGGATTTGATTCAGTAAACGTGTATGTACCGAAAGATAGGGTGACAAGTCTTCATCAAGGTTATGGATTCATTGAGTTCCGTAGTGAGGAAGATGCTGACTATGTAAGTCCTCTTCTCTTTTTTTTTCTTTCTTTCTTTCTTGGAGGAACAATTATTGTTAACGTTTTCTTTCCTGGTGTGCAGGCAATTAAGGTTCTTAACATGATTAAAATCCATGGGAAGCCCATTCGTGTTAACAAGGTATCATATTTTAGTGTTTACTAGCATTTTTACTAGTTTGCTAACATTTTTGTTTTATTTGTATTTTAGGCGTCTCAAGATAAGAAGAGCTTGGATGTTGGTGCTAACCTTTTCATTGGCAACCTTGACCCTGTAAGTTTTTATCTTGTTCGTTGTCGTCTTTATCCTGAGATTACTTTCAACTATCTATTCAAAGCTGACCAGGTTTTTTACGCTATAGGATGTGGATGAAAAGATCTTGTATGATACTTTCAGCGCTTTTGGTGGCATTGCTTCTAATCCTAAGGTGTACAATCTTTAATCTTTGTTAAATTTGAGTTCATTCTGGTTGATGTCTTATCTGATTAATATACCATTTGTTTGGGAAAAGAATGGCTGCTTGAGAATCTGATGCTCCCAACTTTTCATTTCAGATAATGCGAGATCCTGATACCGGCAACTCACGAGGTTTTGGTTTCATCAGTTACGACTCTTTTGACGCTTCTGATGCTGCTATTGAGGTCAGTCTCTGATCACTTGGCTACGAGAATGAGTTCCAACATATTTCAAAGAGTCACCTAATCCAATGAATGTATATTGCAGGCAATGACGGGACAATATCTTTGTAATCGTCAAATAACCGTCTCTTACGCATACAAGAAAGACACCAAAGGAGAGCGCCATGGTACTCCTGCAGGTTAGCCTCTCATACTCTTTACTTGTTTCACTTATTCATATGAATCTTTCTCTATATTAATGGAACAACAACACATGGCTTTTATGAATATGCAGAGAGGCTTTTGGCTGCCACAAATCCAGTTACCCAGAAAAGCAGACCCCATACTCTATTCGCTAGCGGCCCGCCAACGCTTCTCAATGCTCCTCAAGCTAATGGGGTTCCACGTCCATTTGTCAATGGCGCCATGCAACCTGTTCAAATCCCAGGACCCCGTCCAACACCACCACCACCTCCTCCACAAGTCTACCAAACTCAGCCACCATCTTGGCAACAACCTCAGCCGCATCAACAACAACACGGCTTAGCTGTTCCACCCCCCATGCAATTCCGTCCTACCCAGGGGATGCCTCCGCCACCACCTCCACAGTTTCTTCATCATCAACAAGGTTTTGGCGGTCAAAGGCCACCACCACCACCACCTCAAGCCATGGGAATGCACCAGCATGGATGGCCGCCGCAGCACATGCAGCAAGGTGGACCACCGCCGCCGCAACACATGCAGCAAGGCGGACCACCACCGCCGCAACACATGCAGCACCATCATCACATGTCTATGCCTCCACCACAGCCACCACACCAAGGCTGAGTGTTGGGCCATTTGTAAACGCTTTCTTTCATGACTAGTAATCACAAGGATTTTTCTCACTTTGCTTTTAGATTCTGAGAAACCTTCCTTTATCCTAAACTACAAGAGACAGAAAACACAGTATGCTATATTATCTGTATGACTTGTCTCATTCTCTGCAAGAGAATCTCTCATCTTTGGTCTGGTAAGCGATAGAGACGGAGAGGGTGGAACTAGTGCTTATGTCTGGTTTTCAGTGTTTTATTGCATAATCTTTGATGCCATGTGCTTAGAATTTAACCAAAACTTTGCTGTTAGAAACTCAATTTTTTTACTTTCTGTTCCCTTGAAGTTCTTTTTTAACACTAACCAAGCAAAAGAAAATGAAATAGAAGTGTGATTAAAACGAAGTCTTTGCTGTCCAAGTTATGAACCCATTCTCTTTTTTTTTTTCTTTTGAACAAATGAACCCTTTCTCTTTACTCACCTTTCCTTGCCCAAACTCCAATTCTTAGCCCACCATTATCTTTACTCGCCTTTCCTTGCCCAGACTCCAAATTAGGGAGATATGTCTATAGAAAATTAGAGAAACATTTGATAAATTTTGTGGTAGAAACATATCTCCCTAGTTTAGGCATTTAGGATTTGTTTTTAAGCTGCAAAAATTTTGATTCGCTTACTTTATGATTTGGAAAATAATCACCAAACTAAATTTCAATTTTATAATATGATATGACTTTTTCTGTTAAAAAGTACTGTTTTGTTACTTGCTTTATAACAAGTTTGCTGGATTGTGCCAGTAATATGTAAAAAAGCCAAATGACTTATTTGATGTGCTCTTTCAGAAAACGAAACCGAAAAAGGAGAGGTCTACCTACCATTAAAACTTGTTTCACCATGCCACATATAAATCGTACCAACAAATAGTTGGGCCAATCTTAATGGCCTCGGTTTCATTCCAAATGTGCATCCATCATTTTGCTTTCCACTCAATATGCTTTTTCCCACTCTAAATTTATATCAACATCTACCCACAGATAAAAACTGTTTTTGGTTGTAAATAGTAGATGTTGATCCCTAACTTCGACCAACATACAAGTTATCAATCATTACACCATACTTTATTTTATAGTTGAAGTCATTATAAGAGACCATAGTTAGGTTTATTAATGGAAAAAAAAAACTACAAAAATGAAATAAGCCATCAACATTTTTGAAACGGTAAGTGAAAGATTTATTTTTAACAGCATCAGAGGTGATGGTTAACTTCTTGAATGGAAGGAGATTGTTGTAGGTTTTTAAAAGAGATTACGATCGATGGATAAACTTAAAAATGACGTTAATTATTATTATTATTATTATTATTATTATTATTATTATTATTATTATTATTTGATATTTTGTAAAGAGTAGAAGAAATATTGAATAAAGTAGAACAAGTATGATTTGCCCATGTGATCTAACCTACCCAAGCTATCATTTGTACCGGAAAGTCCCCAAAACTTGTCTTTCCGGCTGTGACTGTCAAATGCATCCCAAATAATGTTCACAAGTTCACTTTGAATTTCTCTTTCTCATCTTCCAGAAGATTTCTCTTTTTATCATTGATGAAAATAATTTTTCTGTCACACTGGTTAGACTCGAACTTTATATACATATAACTGATTTAAGTCATTGACCACCTTAAAACAACAAATATTTGGATTGAAAAGAAAACTAATAAAAAAACTAGGTGTACATGAAGCCAGTATTAAATTTGAATTTTGGTTGTAGTATATCCTCGAGGATTATCTTGTTAAAAGGGCAAAAACACATTTATTTTTAATATAAATCCGTCGATTCTTAACTGACATTCAATATTGGCATTCAATAATGAAGAGTTTCTTTCTGAATGTGTGGTTGAATTTATCGTTTATGACCCAGCAAAATAAGAAAAGGTGGTTAAATTTATCATTTCTTACTTAACATATTTGCTTAACTTCATATATGATTTCTTCCAAGCTTGTGACAATCGTTCATGTTTTGATTTGTGATAGTAGCTACATATGTTTCAGTCAAAAAAAAAAAAGATAGTAGCTACATATGTCTTTAAATTGAAAAGGTGAACGTATGCAATATGCATTTATTTGGGTATATATTAAAAACTATTTTCGTCAGGATCTTTCCTTTCCAGTTCACCATAATTCAGAAATCATAATTAACTACATATGATATGAGTGATCTATTAGAGTATCTCTCCAAAAAGATAAACATCTATTTTTAAAGTTTTAAAGTGTTTTTCTCCAAAAACAAAACTTCAAATCTAATTTTAAAACTATTTGTATTTTACTCTATGGTCCTTATATTTGTCATAACTAATATAAATTCATTATTTTATAAATAACTAGCACATATACAAAAAAATATAACAATAATATTAATTTTAAAATATTTACTCTAAAATATAAAAATGTAAATACATAACTAAATAATAAACTACAAACAAAATATCACATTATTTCATAAAATTATTTCCATAGTGTTCCACTTTCAGTTACATAATACTTATTTAGACAATATTTCGGAGATTTTGAAGGTTTCGGAGAAAATTTACTATACTATTAATATTGTTGTAATATTTAAATTATGTAATAACTATGCTTTTCTTTATCTTTTTTTTTTAAAAATTAAAAGTTTCTTTTATAATATTCGTGAAATCTAATTTTAGTATTAAAATAATATGAATCTTATTTTAAAGTCTTATGTATAAAAATTAAATTTATAAAAAAAATCTGAAATATTTATAAAATATAAAAAATTAACGATTAAAATGTTAAACGAGAAAATACTGAAAATCATAAATATAATATATAATTAATTCTAAGGACCAAAATACAAATAAAAAGATGAAACTTCAAATTGTAGTTTTGATAATTGAAACTTCAAATATGAAGTTTCACTCTTCAAAACTTCAAATTTGAAGTTTTGAAATTTCTTTTTAAATAACAAAAAAACTCTATATTTAATATTTTAGGGTGTCTTTTGGAGATGATCTTAGTAATCAGATTTTGGGAAAATAAGCAATTCGGTTCAAAACAACTCCACGATATTAAATATGTGTATTATGCAGATATAATACCATGTTATATTTAATATTTCATCCTTTCTCAAAAATAAGATTTTCTGAATTTTTATTCTTGTTCCAAAAAGATAGATTTTCGACATTTTAAGGTATTTTTTTGTATATTTCTATAAAACATTAATTGAGAATATTTAAATTGATTAAGTACTATTTGAATTGATTAAACTATTGGTTGATGATTATCGTAATGTACATTAACAAAAATAAATAATAAATTTAATTATTAATAATTATTGTATTTTTAATATTGGTGAGTACTCTAGAAAACTTTTCTTTCAGACAATGAAGAGAATACCATAAAAATGTATATTGTGGGGTGCACTTTCTTTTCTTTTTTTGCCAGCTCACTTTATTTTCGACGTTGGCAACTTCTCTTCTTGCTTCTGATGGATGATCTTAGCGTTGGGTCCCTCTTTAGGACACTTCCACTTCGAACAGTATTTCAAGTGTATAGTCATTTCACCATGTCTAGTAGTTGAGTTTGAATGAGCCACACAATTCAAAATACAATAGATGAGAGAAAGATATTTCAATTTTGCCACAGGATACTATTTTTCAAATTTACCATTGAATAACTATTTTCAAAAATATCTTAAATTTGTGATAAAATAGCACTAAATTAATCTTTAAATATTTGTAGAACATGTATAACCCTAATTTCAATCTTTTAATATTAAATTAGACTTTCACCCACATTTTTTAAGTGCGGATACTATTTTATTATTTTATCTACAGATGGATCGATAAGTCTTTTGTTTTGATGATATAAAATGTCACTATCTAATATAACTTCTTAAAATTAATGTAGATTTTAATTTATTATTATCATCAACATCTAAGTAAATGTATTGTATGTAATTATGTAGTTTTATTTTGGGGAAACAATATCAACTAACTACGCCTGGTTCTGGAAAGCGGGTCAAACTCGGCCCGTCCAACCTGCCTGACCCGCTAAGAAAATATATTTTATCCGCATCCGTTCCACTTAATTTTTGGTGTAAGACTGATGAGTTTATTTTTGAAAGAAACT
Source organism: Eruca vesicaria subsp. sativa (assembly GCA_932364175.1). NCBI lineage: Eukaryota > Viridiplantae > Streptophyta > Magnoliopsida > Brassicales > Brassicaceae > Eruca > Eruca vesicaria. Next base: position 127,013 of record CAKOAT010572931.1, read on the forward strand.
TCAGAAACATTCCCATCTTGATGTGCAACTTGAAGAAAATATTTCCTCCACTATTTTTAACGTCATGGAGTATCTAGTGTCCATCTCTCGTATGGGGCATTGCTTCATGGACTTGTACATTACGGATGGATGTATCAGTATGAGCGGACCATGAAAAATTTGAAAGGAAAAGACAAAGACCTCGAAAGAGTTTAAGGTTCTATAGTTGCTGGAAGTTTGACGGAAGAAACATCACACTTTACATCGTACTACTTTGCACCGAAAGTATGTACCCGAAAACAAGTTCCAAGAAGATATGATGATGGTGGTGTAGCGCCGACATATTTGGAAAAAGATGTTCAAGACATCTTTTTCCAAATTAGACGATTTGGTGGGAAATTGAAAGAGGTTTGGTGGTCGAGTGATGAAGACGTCCATAGTGAACACATTTATATTCTCGATTGCGAGCATGCATTGATTCGCTATTTTGGAAGAACAAGCTTAAGCAGGCGGCGGTTCATTATAGAGACATGTTTGGTGAGCATAGTGCTCGTATAGGCGCATCATCTTCTTCAACTTCCGGTTCTTTAGTTCCGGATACTGTCCTCGACTCTCAGTCTTCTCAAAGAGTCTCGCAATCGCCTCCTTTTGTTGTACCACATGCTCCTTTGTTTGCTGCACCACCGGCGCATGATCATGTTACGGAGGACGTGACTCCTCCTCCCCATCCTCCTCTTCCTACTCATGCGGCCGAGGTTCATCTCGACTTGCTAGTGCCGCCGCCGACTCCTTATGCTATGTACACCGTCGAAGACTTTCTCGCTCAGCCAAGCAGAGAAGGTACCTTGACAGACTGGAAGACACTTTCTGGTACGTTTCATTTTTAAAAATATTTTTATTTATAAAAACATTAAAATATTTAATGTTTTTAACTTATTTTTGTTCAGGTTTGGGGTTGACGGTTGTGTCGCTTGGAGCGTAACCAAGGTGATCAAAGGTTATTTATCTGATACACATTCAAACTGGAAAATGACGCTGAACCACACTAGAAAAAAGTGGCTTAAAATGTTCCTTGTAAGTGGTTATTAAGTACATAAAATTTATTTTTTAACTATTAAGCTTTTTTTTTATTGACAAAATTTATTAAGATTTTTTAATATTTTGGACTAAATATTAATCTAATATTTTCTATTACAAAAAATGGAATTGGTCCATAGGAGTGATCGAGGAGGTGAAGAAAACTTCTGTCAAAAAGGTAAAAAATCGATTGTCGGACACGGTCTCCAATAGGAAAAACGATTATTTGGTGGATGGTTATGAGCACAAAAAACACACGGATCCCACAATGAAGGTGTGGGATGGCCTCATCAGTTATTGGAGCTTGCCATCGTCGATAAAAGTCTCCAATAGTTGCTCTGCTTCCCATCTGACGAAAGATGAGCTTGGCAACACGCCGATGCTTCACTCTTCAGGTCAAACACCCCACGCCGGTGTCCGTCTAGGGATGGTAAATACTTAAATTAATTTACTTATTTTTATATATATTGTAATTAATTAAATTTAAAATATATTTAGGCCAAAGCGACGGAAATTATACCATCTCTTAAAGAAATTTACGTGAGGACCCACAATTACAATGCTGAGAAATTTGCAGATCCTTGGTCCGAGCAAATTTACAACAACGATGTTGCTTGGGTTGAAGAATGCCAAACCTAGCTGACCCAGCAGTCCCCTGATGGGATACCCATCACATTATTCACAGCTCAAGTGGATGAGATATATGAGCAGGTAAATTTTTTTATTACTATTATTCATTTTATTTAACCTTTTATCATTATCTAACATTAATCATTTTTTAAGATCATCCCTAAGAAAAAAAAACGTAGGTTGGGAATTGGTTCCGTTAACTATGTCCTAAGAGTGACGTCGTCTTATGCTCAACGACGGGAAGATGAGACTGATCAGTTACGTTCAGAGTTGAACGCGATGCATTCCGATTTGAGCACGACGCAAACTCAAATGGATTCACTCGAGAGTGTCCTACACGTTTTAACGGCTGAAAATTCGCAATTGGAGAGGATGTTAGCAGCAAGACGGACACAATTGGGCATTCTACAGCCACCCACAAAGGACGAGATGGAGAGAAGGAGTGGATTCACTCGAGGGTGTCCTAGACGTTTTAACGGCTGAAAATTTGCAATTGGAGAAGATGTTAGCAGCAAGACGAACACAATTGGGCATTCTACAGCCGCCAACCAATGACGAGATGGAGAGAAGGAGTGACGACTTCGTACAGGAGTTCCAGAACCACCACCCTTAGAAACTTTTTTTTTCCTTTTTATTGTATTATAAATTTGAAACTTAAATATTTATAAGATATTTTTGTTTTCTTCTAATATTTTATTAGTTTTTAAAATAATTTAGTTTTATATTTGATTATAATTCTCGATGTAGAAAAATAGGATTCCAAGTAAATTTGTCGTTACATTTACATGGAATTTATTACGAAAGTCACACAGATTCTTTGTAAAAGTTACGTGTCATTAACGACAAAGGCCAGTGTGGACTTTACGAGAAAATATTTATGTGTTAGTTAGGAAGAAATGTAGCGTGTATTTTACGAGGAAGTATTTACGTGTGTTAAACGACGAAGATTTAGCATGTATTTTACGAAGAATATGTTGCGTGTTTTTACGAGGAAATATAAGCGCGTCTTTACGACGAAATTTTTTCTAGCGAAAAAAATATGCATTACGTCAAACAAGTCGCAATGTTTTGGTTTCGTGGTTATTTCCTTGTAGAGACAAAACGACCGTCGCTAAATTAATGTTTTCTTGTAGTGTTATGATTGTAAAAATGTTAAAAATAGTAGTAGTAGTTTGGATTTAAACCTAAAAATATAGAAATTGTTATCAATAGACCATACAAAATAAAGGTTCGACAAAAAAATATGTTTAATAAATATGTCCTATATGTAATTGTGTATAAATTGATGCTCTTGGCCAATGCTTTAAGAAAAATTTAACGATCACGGCTCTGGATACAGTATGTATGAACAACACAGAACATGGATGACACCAAGTTATATAAATGTGGAAACGAATCTTTAAAGGATATACACCACTTCTACACATATAAGGAAAATGCCGAAAGTGATGAAGATAAGGACTTTAAACTTACAATCTTGAAAATGGTTTCTATTATTTAAATATGACCTTTGATATATTATAATATTATATATTATGATCTACTGATTACAAATGGCAAATCTAACTACCGCTATCAGCATGCGATCTCGTAAAAGGTAGCTAATAAACATTTTGACTTCGATAAAAAGAAAACACCTTGACGTGTTTTAAGCTTTATAAATCAAGGATGATATATGCATAAATATAAAAAAGAAAAAATTAAAGATCCACGTATTTATGGTCGGGTAGTAATATCTCGTTCCATGAATTATACGGGGTCTGAATTCGAATTCGCGTACATTCAGATTATCAGCGTGTGATCACCGGAACTTTCACATTCTTTCTCCGGGGAATAGTTTATCATTTAAAAGAAAAAAAAAATTAAAGTTAACGTTTAGGTATCATTTGTGAAAACAAGTAAAAAAGATTCACTTTGAACTAAGAAGTTTATAAGGCTTCTCAAATTATTTGGTCCCTGCGCAGAACGATTATTTAACATAATTTCTGAAGTGTACATGCAATAATAAACTGTTTTCTATAGTTAGTATTTTCTTAAAACAACTTAACTGAAAGGTTCTCATCCTAAAATTCTCAATATATATATTTTGAGAACTTTGAGACCTTTTAAAGATAAAACTCTTCAATGAAGATGTTCTAAGATTCAGTTGCTCATATCAAAAGCATTATTAAAGCTTATATGACGACATATGCACAATATTTTCTTCTCTTGTTTGAGTTCTTTTCAATTTGTTCTCTCCTACTTCTTTAAGTGCATTTCCAACCCAAATTTAAATCTTCAAATTTTGAGATTTTGTATTTTCTTTTTAGTCCTTATAATTATTATTTTTCATAAATACATATACTAAAACATAATTTAAAAAAAAAACTTAATTTAAAGTCACTTAAATACATCAAAATAAATTAAAATATGATATATATTACAATAACATTAAAATAAAGTGCACACAATAAAAAATATATTAAATAAAGCTTACACAAAATTACATTAAAAATTGACCACAAATTCAAACAAATTACATAAACATGTATGAAAACATTACAAAAATAATACTTGAATGATTTGGTATTTGATATGTAACTTTCTAAAATTTGTGAGTATATGTATTGATTTATTATAATTTATATTATCTTTTCTTATATAATATTATAATATTATGTGTTGTATAATATATTAACTATATGGTTTATAAGTATTTGTAAAATTTTATTATTATTAGTAACTTTTGTTAATATGAAGGACTATAATGTAAATAAATAAACTTTTAAAGATTTTTTTGAGGATTTATGGTTGGAGTAACTAAATCCCAAATTTTCATTTTGAAGTTTTATTATTTTTAGAATAAAGTTTTGGGTTAGAGATGTTCTAAGGTCCAAATCTTAAGTTTGCTAGGAAATATTATATTTCGCAAATATCTAATTCTCGTACCAAACAGAATACTTGGGACCCGCGAACACAGAGTACTCGTCATTTTCCACTAAATATGCAAGCGGTGACCAAATTCATGTGTGTGAGTGCGTCTCTATAATACAAAGGAAAGGCACATAATCGATACTACAAGCTATTAGAACATTCAACCTTAGTAAAAAAACGTAACAGAAAAGAGAAGAGAAAAAGGACTCACCATGGTTCTCACTAGTGGTCATAATTCTCCCGGGTCGAATCCAAACCCAACCCATATGAACAAATTCGCTTTATGGTGTGCAATCGTTGCTTCCATCATTTCAATCATCTTCGGATATGGTAAATCTCTATCTCATACCAAAATGTATATCTTTCGAAGTCTGTGATGCTTGTTTGTGTCAGAATCTCACAGTCCAAAACCTTTATATTAATGATTCTTTTTGTTCTTTTCTGTTTCTTATTTAACATTATTACAACTCTCTTGACTCTTTACTTATTGTGTGTTTTCCCAAGATACGGGAGTTATGAGTGGAGCACAGATCTTTATAAAAGATGATCTCAAAATCAACGATAATCAGATCGAAGTCTTGATGGGAATCCTGAATCTTTGTGCTCTCGTCGGATCTTTAACGGCGGGAAAAACGTCTGACGTCATCGGTAGACGTTACACCATTGCCCTCTCCTCCGTGATATTCTTAGTTGGATCGGTTCTTATGGGTTACGGCCCAAACTACGCCGTTTTGATGATCGGGAGATGTATAGCCGGAGTCGGTGTAGGGTTTGCTCTAATGATAGCTCCGGTTTACTCAGCTGAGATAGCCTCTGCTTCACACAGAGGCTTTCTCACTTCACTCCCTGAGCTTTGTATTAGTCTAGGGATCTTACTAGGCTACGTCTCGAACTACTGTTTCGGGAAATTGACGTTGAGACTCGGTTGGAGATTGATGCTTGGCATCGCAGCGTTCCCTTCATTGATATTAGCCTTTGGGATTTTGAAAATGCCTGAATCTCCGAGGTGGCTTGTAATGCAAGGTAGGTTGGAAGAGGCCAAGAAGATCATGTTTTTGATATCAAACAGCGAAGAAGAAGCTGAAGAACGTTTCAGGGACATTTTAGCCGCTGCAGAGATAAAAGACGATACAGCGGTGAAAGCTGTTTTAGGTGACGTGCAGAAGAATAAAGGAAAAAGTGTATGGAGAGAGCTTTTGATAAGCCCTAGACCCGCGGTGCGTTTGATCTTGATCGCGGCCGTGGGGATTCATTTTTTCGAGCACGCGACTGGCATCGAAGCCGTGGTGTTGTACAGCACAAGGATCTTCAAGGAAGCCGGAGTTGTTTCGAAAGATAAGCTCTTACTCGTCACGGTAGGTGTAGGTTTAACCAAGGCTGTCTTTATAGTAATAGCTTCTTTCTTGCTCGACAAGGTAGGTCGGAGAAAGCTTCTGTTGACCAGCACGGGTGGTATGATCTTTGCTTTGACCAGTTTAGCGATTAGTCTCACGATGGTTCAGCGTTTCGGGCGGTTAGTATGGGCCTTGAGGTTGAGCATCGTGTCTACGTACACGTTTGTAGCGTTTTTCTCAATCGGGCTTGGGCCTATAACGTGGGTGTACAGCTCGGAGATATTCCCGTTGAGACTTAGGGCTCAGGGAGCAAGCATAGGCGTTGCGGTTAATAGGATCATGAACGCGGCGGTCTCTATGAGTTTTCTGTCAATAACGAAGACGATCACGTGGGGCGGTGCGTTCTTCATGTTCGCTGGAATCGCGGTTGTAGCTTGGTGGTTCTTCTTCTTTATGTTGCCGGAGACGAAAGGATTGCCATTAGAGGAGATTGAGAAACTTTTTGGGGGTGGGGATGCTCGTGCTGGTCGCGACGGATTAGAGATTCAAACTAAGAGAGTCAATAGTAAGATTTGATTATCATTGTGATAATAGAGTGAGTTGGCTTATATTTTGTTTCTCAACGTCATTTGGCTATATATATATGGTGTGGTTTTGTACTCAGGTGAATCGTTTAATACTATAAAAATTGGGTCATAATACAGAATAGGAATTGAAAATTCGAACTGACAATAACAGTGAATATATGAACGGATCACTAAAAACAATTTGAAAATGTAAACAACCCTTGTCTTGTCCGAGAGCATCTCCATTGGTGTTACCCGTTAAAGTCATTAAAAAAATTATTTTTTAATTTTTTAATTATTATTTTTTTAAATTAAAAAAATATCAACCAAATGCGGGCTACCATATGTTGTTGGGATCCGCAAATAGTGCAAAGAATCGCTAAAAACAATCTCTATTTAGGGATTTTAATGATCGAATCCTTAACTTTTTCTAAGGTTTACTGATTATTTAATTATTTTTCCCTCAGGACTCCCGTTGGAGGTGCTATGAGATATGATATATTTTCCTTTTATATCTTAAATTCACTATTTTAGTGCGACATGACATAAGCAAGTCCTAAGAGCATCTCCAATGGTGTTACTACCATTGGAGTCCTTAGCATTATTGAATGCATTTTATTTTTAATTTTTTTTGTTTAAATAGTTAAGGACTCTAATAAAATTTTTTTGTCCAATGGTATACTTCATTTTGAAGTTCTTAGGAAAAAGAAAAAATCAAAGGTTTCTGCAATGATGTTGTTGCTCTCTACTTACTGCTTTGGTCTAGAAATCTCACAACCAAAATCTCTATTCAATCTAGTTAAAAACATGTTGTTCAGATAATAATTCATAAACCACCAATAAACACTAATCAAACTCAGCTTCTTTCTCCAAGTAACGAACTCTTGTTACCACCAAACTCAGCTTCTTTCTCCAACAACCTCTGTTGATACTCATCCCTGAGATTCCGAATAAAAGTAGCCACCACTGCAGTCTCGATTCCTTTCTGAAAATCATGCTCATCCTGCCACAAGAAGGGGAGCTTCGTGTCATTCTTCCGCTTCAACAAAGTCTTTAGAATGCTCTTCAAAGAATCAAGCATCTTATCTACAGTTTTGGACCCAATCTCATGTAGGCTTGGTCTCAGGCTGTTGATGATTCTCTTGGAAAAGAGGCATCTAATTCCAAATAAAGAACCTAACTTTACTCCCTACTGGATAAAGCTTAATTTTCACAAAATAAAGGATATAAACAACTTACCTAGCTGAGAGAATTGGGTCCAAGAAACTGCTACAACTTCGAATTCACAGTTTTACGGAAACACCCCTCTGTTATTTCACAGCAAAAGAAGAGGAAGAAGGATCAGAAACGACGGCTGATTTCTCCGCCGAAATCGAAGGATGTTGAAGAAACGCCAGAACATCTCATGCTCAGATTCTCCGGGTGAAATCAGAGAAGATGATTAAGTTGAGAAGCTGGGTGAAATCGGAGAAGATGATGAAGTTGAAAAGTTGGCACACAGTCACGTCAACAAGGACTTGGTCCTTAAATTGTTAATTATGGACTGCTCCTTAACTTTGAGGCAATTTCTATTATTATTCTATTATTATTCTATTTTTATTATCCTATGTTTTTGTGTTAAGGATTCAGAGTCATGCGTTGCACATGCTCTAAGATAAAACCACGAGTCGTAAGAGCACTATTACCCCATTAGAGCACCATTAACCCAACAACCCATAATGGGTTGCTTAAATTTTTTTTCTGATTATAAAGAAATAAATAAAAAACTAACTAATCGTGGGTCGCCACATGTTAACGGAGCCCGCGATTGTCTAAGCAACACACCAAATCCGGCGCTTATTCTGCAGCTATTGAAGGCGTTGTTTATTTTTTTGCTGGATCTCACTGATTATATATATATATATATATATATATATATATATATATATATATATTTAAAGACACTCTCCTTTAAACCACAGAGATAAAGGTGTTCTTAGAGCATCATTAACTCAACAACCCATAATGGGCTCTTAAATTTTTCTTTTTTCTTTACATTCTTTGTGTGATTTAAGAAAACAAAAAAGAAAAACAATTACGGGCCGTCAAATATCAGTGGAATTCGCGAACAGTACAAGAATTCGCTCTTGCAGAAAATAAAGAAGTGAGTTTTTAGAAAAGGTGGGACCCACATGACTTTTACAAATAAATGAGCCTAGCTTATGTACTTTTTATTTTGGCTAGAATATTTGGTTAAAATACTTTAGTTTGACCCCATGACACAAGTTCAAACCTTAACTCTGACCCATTTAAATTTATTTTAATAATATTGCATAACTATTTTAATAAATGACCCATATGAGAGATGAAGCTGGCTCAGCCATTACGTGGGTCCATCTCTTAAGAACCTATTTAAGAAGTGGGTTAATGGTGATCTAAAATCATATTTATCCCTAAAAAACTAATGAGTTTTTTAAGTTTTTTGTTTAAAAAAATTACATTAAATCAGTTGCGTGCAGCCATATGTCAATGGATCCCACAGATAGTGTAAGAAATTCAATTAAATCGGTTTTTAATTAATAGTTTTTGTAATCGATCATTAAGGGTTTTGTGGGGATACATACACTAAAAACTCCATTAAAGATCCACGATAAATCATTCACGTGTCACTCATAAAGATTTCTATGAATTAACAATGCTACAAAGACTCTAGAACTATAGACTAGGTTTATGGACTCTTTTGCTGGAGAAAAGTAAATTTTAGAAAAAGTATGAAATAAAGAAGAGAGGCGACATGATATAGTGTGAAGAAGATATCTCATATTATAATTTGTATCTTTTAGATTCTACTTAATTATAGCTTTCCTTTCTAGATATATTCTACGGTTGTATATAAACCTATGTACTCTCTCAATAAGAACTAGAACTTGACCTGCATCCCCGTGTGAGTGTTTGATTTAACTTGTGTTTAACGTAAATTCATAATCTGTTGGTTTTTTATAAACTTTTTTTTATGTTTTGTAATTTACATATAAAGTTAAATATATTATTTTATAATATAAATATTTAATAATAATTTTTATTTGTACATAGTAGTATACTAGAAATTTTATAACTTGATGCAATTTGATGTAATCGTATTATTCATATACTAACATGTTGTTTTTTTGTTAATTTATTTTAAAATAAAACAACATACTAAATTTTTTTTTTCTTGAATTAGTTTTCTATGAATTATCATTAATTTATGATATTTTTTTATTATCATCACATAGAAAGAAAAATCATTGAAATTAATTAACTTAAACTGATTTTAAATGCAATGACATAATCTATAAATAAAAAGAAATACAAAAAGAAAGTATTTAATTTATTGTAAATACAATGGCTAAATGTACAAATAAAAGAAAATACTTAATCTACTATCTATGTTTCCAAACAATATTTCATTTATTTTGCTATCCTTATTTCCAAAAAATACCAAAAGGTACTTCAGTTTTAATAATATAGATGCTATGAGATATTGTGCCCGAGTTGACTCCAAGAACCCGACTCACGAAACGTGAAAGATGAGTGTAACTGCTCCGAATATCTTTCCAACACTTTGTTGACAGACATTTTTCTGAAGCAAAAAATCAGTTAGAAAATTAGTATAAAAGCCTCACAGAAAAATACTCCAAAAGAATATTTTCAAAGGTCTTGAGGCCATCAAATTCTTAATTGCTTAGACCACAATTATCGCTTGTCCTTAGGGAAAAAGAATGATTTAATTAAATGAAAATTAAATAAAAAAGGGATTACCGATCCTTAATTGGGGTTTTTAGAAAGTGTTTTTTTGTGCGGTCCTTCTTACACATGTCAAGCAGGGGTGATTTTAATTTTTTCTTTTTCTTTTTTCTTTTCTTTGTTTTCGTTATTTCTCTCTTTTCTTCCCTCGAGTTTTCCGTCTATGGCGATAGCGAAGCCGATGTCTCTTCTCTCGACCTCTCTGTCAGACACGATCAACGACGGTGACGATCTTCACGGCATCTCTGTCGTCTTCTGTGGTGGTTTCCGTGTGAGGAGCGATCAAAATCCACCGTAGAAGCCGGCTCTCTCAGTTGGCGTCTCCTCTGTCTGCTCTCGTCATATCTTCCAGAAGATTGATCGAAGACCCACCACTAGAGGACGAGTCTGTCGGTCCTCACGGCGTCTCCTCTGTCTGCTCTCGTCATCTCCGTCGTAAGAGAGATCGAAGACCCACCACATGAGTCGAAGCTATTTGTGATCACGGCGTCTCCACCGTCTGCTGTCGTCTCCTCCATCTGCTCTCATCTCCTCTGTATACTCCGCCAGAAAGCGTCTCTGTGTCTTCAACTTCGAGATCACTTCCAAAGTATTTTAACTTTCTCACATCATCCTTCTGTTTTCAATTTAATTATTTCTTAATCATTGCTTGATTATGATTTCAGGTTCTTGAAGGTCTTGACTGGTATAGTGTATCATCAACAAAAGCGCAACCAAACTGATAAAGACTTTGTACATTTTAGCTTTTCTCAACACACTGGTGAAGTTATACAAGGTGATTGTGTTGTTAATTTTTACAGGGACGTTTGACTTTCTATGGACTCTCTTTTCCAACTCTTTGAGCTCTCGTCTGAAGCAAGGAAAAGCAGATTCATTCTTATTGGTAAATGAGTAATAACCTCCATTTTACTTATGTTCAAAATAAAAATTTCCGATTTAACATACAAGTTTTGTGTTATTTATTTTTTACAGAGGCGCTTTTCTTTCTATGGAACCATAACTTGAAACCGGAAAATGAAAAGAGGTATGTGTGCAAAACTTGACATCAATGCTAGTTAGGTTGTGGTTTTTTGTTAATTGCTTTAGGGTGGAGAGTAGTTAAGTTAATAAATGCTAGTTAGGTTACGGTTAGTATGCGTGTGATGAATGATCTTGTGATGAATGGTTGTGATCAATGCATGTTTAGATATGTGTCTACTTTAATTGCTTGTTAGATATGTGTCTACTCAACTCATGTCAAAGAACTTAAACTCGAGTGGTTCTCTCTTGTCTTTTCATGCTCTATTAAACCCGGGTGGTTCTCTCTTTTCTTTTCATTGTCTGCTAACAATATCTCCCTTTTAATTCCTCCAGAAACACATTTGCTCTCTCTTTATTTCTTCTCTGGCAGTATAGGAGATGGATTCGAATTCTTCGAATCCATTTAGTCACCCCTCAAATTTTTTTTACCTGTTAAACAATCAAGCCGCTGAAACCTCAAGCCAACATGAACCCTTCTTTTATGAGAGGTTTCCATCCGAACTCCCTGTCTTTAGTACTCAAGCCACTGAAACCTCAAGCTATTGTGAAGATTCGCCTACAGATCCCAAAGAAAGAAAGAAATGGAGTGTCTCAGATGATTTAGTGCTAATTAGCGCTTGGTTAAACACAAGCAAGGACCCTGTTATCGGCAATGAGCAGAAAGCAGGTACTTTCTGGAAACGCATCTCTGATTACTATGCAGCTAGTCCAAAGGTGGCAAGAAGTGACAATCCTAAGACAATTCAGTGTAAGCAAAGGTGGAAGAAACTTAACGAGGCTGTTTGCAAGTTTTGTGGAGCCTATGAGGCTGCAACAAGGCAGAGAAAAAGTGGACAGAGTGAGTCTGATGTTCTTACCGTTGCACACAAGTTCTACTCCAACGATTATAAGAAGAGGTTTAACCTTCACCACGCTTGGGAGGAGCTAAGACATGACCAAAAATGGATTGAAGGAAGCAGCAAGAAGAGAAGGTGCGAGGATGCAACACAATCAGAGAGCTCTCAAGCAAGTATGAATCTAGGTGATGAAGCTACACAACGTCCTCCTGGCGTGAAGGCAGCGAAACGTGCATCTGGTAAGAAACCTATAGTTGATCACGAGGCTGTCTCTGAGTTTAAGGACATGTGGTCTATTAAAGAGAAGGAGTTGGTCATGAAAGAAAAACTTCAGAAGCTGGCTCTGCTTCAAAGTCTCATATCAAAAAAAGAGCCTCTATCTGAGGCTGAAGAAGTTCTACAGAAGAAACTAATTGGGGATATGTAAACTCGTATGTGTCATGTTAAAAACGAGTATGTGTTTTCATGAATCTGTCTCATGTTGTGTCTCATGTTGTGTTTCCTTTTGTTTCATGTTTTGTCTCAAGCTGAGCAACCTTTTGTTTCATGTTGTCTCTGATGTTGTGTTTCCTTTTGGTCAATGTATTATGTTATGTTTGGTTGTATGTCTCACTGTTTAAGTGAAATAACATGTTGTGTTGTGTACTTGTTTCATGTTCTGTTTCATTTCTTTTGTTTCATGTTCTGATTTATTTCATGTTCTGACTGTGAAATAATATTTTTGTTTCATGTTCTGATTTATTTCCGTGTGCAGATGGTGGTAGAAGACAATCAAGAGATGTTTTAAAAGGACATTCACGAGATGGTGTAGAAGACATTCACGAGATGGTGGTAGAAGACAGCCACGAAATGATGGAGGTACAAGACAGTCATGAGGTGGTGGTGTTTTGTATGTATAATGCTATGAGGTACACATTTTAGGAGCCCACAAGGGTCATGAGGTGGTGGTGTTTTGTATGTATTATGCTATGTTTTGGTTTCTTTCTCCACAAGACAGTAACGAGGTGGTGGTGTTTTGTATGTTTGTGTTTCTTTCTAGGAGCCCACAAGAGTCATGTGTGTTTGAAATTATTCACGAGATGTTTGTGTTTATTTCTCTATATAATCTGGAGAACGATACGTATGTTTTGACACAACAATCTCGAAAGCATTTTATCACTCTATCTCTCATAAAAACTCTATCTCTCTCTATCAAAAAACACTCTATCTCTCATAAAAACTCTATCTCTCTCTATCACAAAACACTCTATCTCTCATAAACACTCCATCACAAAAAATGGCATCTTCTTCTCATAACACATTTGATGAGGTAGATGATGAAAATTCTGATCAATCTGATCAATATTTCGATCAACATTTTGAGCAACCTTTTCAACAACGTTTTGATCAAATATTCGAGAATTTTTCCAGTAATTACAATGAGCAAGAAAATGCAAGGTAACAAAGGAGAAAACGAATTCATATTGAACGGCATCGTGAAGAAGGCGATGTACGTTTATGGAGTGATTAATTCAGCGAAACTCCAACATATCCTGCAAATCTATTCCGACGACGATTTAGAATGAACAAGTCATTGTTCATGCGTATTGTCGATCGACTCGCCAATGAAGTTGAATTCTTTCGACAAAAGGTAGATGCTCTCGGAAGGCATGGTCTATCTCCACTTCAGAAGTGCACTGCAGCCATTCGTGTCTTGGCATATGGTTCTGCGGCTGATGCTGTTGACGAATACCTCCGACTCGGTGCAAGTACTTCACGGTTATGTGTGGAACATTTTGTAGAAGGAATAATAAATTTATTCGGTGATGAGTACCTAAGAAGACCAACACCAGCAGATCTTCAACGTCTACTTTAGACCATATGCAACGGTGATCTGTGAGGGATCCTTAGCCCAAAATCCTTAGCCCAAAAGGAATAAAATATTGATTAATGGGCTGCTTTTGTGACGGATCAATCCGTAAAGAAGGGGTAGAAGGACTAAGTCCTTATGCACGTGTCACGTTTTCGTTGGGTCTTGCGTCTTTTGTTTTCGGTGGAATCCTTAAAAAAAATTCATTTTTCGTCGAACACGAGAAAAAAAAAACAGAGGTGGAGACGAGAAGGCGATTTTTGTCTCCGTCGTCGATCCTCTTTTTCCTTGATCCTGAAAGGTTAGTAGGCTTCATCTGTGATAGATTTTAGGGTAGATTTACCTTCCTTGTTCTTCGCCTTTCTTGTAGAATCGATTTGGGGATTTTACCGAATTTTAGGGTTTCAAAAAGTTTATTGATTTCAAATCGTTTTCAAATTGTTTTCATCTGGTGATTCTTTGGTTCGTAGTTAGGGTTTCCATCGGTTTAATTTCCTCGAAAACTCATTGATTTGTATTTAGGGTTTTCAATTGGGGATTTTTTGTTTGTAGTTAGGGTTTCAATTTCTTTTCAAATCGTTTTCAATTGGAGATCTTTTAGTTAGTTTTTAGGGTTTCCATCGGTTTAGATTCCTCAAAAACTAATTGATTTGTATTTAGGGTTTTCAATTGGGGATTTTTTGTTTGTAGTTAGGATTTCAATTCCTTTTCAATCCGTTTTCAATTGGGGATCATTTGGTTCGTATTTAGGGTTTCAATCGTTTTAGTTTCCTCGAAAACTCATTGATTTGTATTTAGGGTTTTCAATTGGGGATTTTTTGTTTGTAGTTAGGATTTCAATTCCTTTTCAATCCGTTTTCAATTGGGGATCATTTGGTTCGTATTTAGGGTTTCAATCGTTTTAGTTTCCTCGAAAATTTATTGATTTGTATTTAGGGTTTTCAATTGGGGATTTTTTGTTTGTAGTTAGGGTTTCAATTCCTTTTCAATCCGTTTTCAATTGGGGATCATTTAGTTTGTCTTTACGGTTTTAATCGGTCAATTGTAATAAATTTTGTGTGATTTTCCCGTAATTTGTACTTATTAAACTCATGATGTCAATGTGTTTTAGTGTTTATGTCAATGTGTTGTTTTAGTGTTTGGTTTTTGTGTTGGTTCTTGCTTGTTTTACTGATTTGTTTTCTTGTTCGCTGACAAATTTTTTTTGTTTTTTTGCAGGCCAACGAATATGAGACAAGACTATAGCTACACTCAGCCTTCTTCGGAGGAGGAGTTTGACATGACCGAACTACTTCAAGCAGAAGCTGATCTCTACGGCGATGAAGGTCATAGTAGCTACAGAGTTGCAGAGGCGGATCAGTTTCCACGTGAACCCGAGGCTGATGAAGGAATCCCGAGGACATGCTATTGCGGCAGTGACCCTCTTATTGCAACGTCGTACACGCATAAACATCCAGGGAGGAGGTTCTTCTCCTGCGAGAACGTTGACGATGGAAACTGCCACATCTGGAAATGGTGGGATGTGGCAGTTCAAGAAGAGCTAGTTGAAATGCAGACACAGTTTATGATGCTCAAGGATCAATTCTTTGAGATTGACCAGCAGGTGGCTAAGCTAGAGAAGATCGTGTGTTCGTTAAGTAAGAAGAACTCAGTTGTCAAAAGAACATGGTTTGCAAAGGGAGTTTCTCTACTGCTGTTGGTTGTACTGGTCATCGTGACGTGCTGGTAAAATTGCATTCCTTTTTTTTAGATAATATTCTTTGAGTAAAAATACCATTCTTAACTTTTTAATCTTTTATATGTCTTTGAAGGAAAAACATAAGGGGATTTAAAGAGCAGTGTCTGAACCGGAGATGGGCTTCGCAGGTACAATAGTTTCTATCTTTTGTAGTTTCTGTTTCAAATACATTTAGACTAAATAATTTGAATGACTTAAAACATTTAGCGTCAATAATTTTAGCTGATAAAAACATTTAGCTTCAATAACAAATATAAACATTTTGCTTATAAATAACGAATAAAAACGTGTGGCTTTATTGGTTGAGCTTTAACTATACTGTCATACTTATTGCTAGTATTGCTTCCTAACCTCTTAGATTTGATAGAATTGTACTTGCTATAAGTAAATATACTGGTCATACTTATTGCTCTGATTTGAGTGTTGGTAAATGCGTCTTTGCTTTCTATCTACCTAAGAGCTACTCCGAACCAAAAAATCTTACTTTCTAACGCCTACTTAAGTGTCTGTGTTGCTAATAAAGCATCACAGACCATCATCTAAACATGAATAACACAACTGGGTTTGTTAATCTAATGTATAGTCAATCTTCAGTTGACCTTGAGTCACCTGAACCTGCTTGGTTCGGTAGCCAAGGTCCTGGTGTCGACTCTTCTTTCCAACGTAGTTTCGAGTCTTCTTTCCAACCTAGTGTCGAGTCTTCTTTCCAAACTAGTGTCGAGTCTCCTGTCCAGTCTAGTGTTGAGCGTAGGAAATGGTCTCCAATTGAGGATAAAATCCTCATTGGAGCGTGGCTTAACACCAGCAAAGACCCCGTAGTCAGCTGTGACCAGAAAGCAGAACGTTTCTGGAAGCGAATTGTTGATTATTACAACGCAAGCCCTCAACTAGTTGGTGTGCTACCTAGAGAGATTCGTCCAGCCAAGCAGAGATGGGCAAGGATCAACGAACAAGTGTGTAAGTTCGTTGGATGTTATGATGCGGCGTTGAGGGGCCAGAAAAGTGGAACGAATGATGATAATGTTATGAATGATGCGCTGGATTCATTCTTCAAGATTTACAAGCAAAGGTTTAGTTTGGAGCATGCGTGGAGGGAGCTCAGACACGACCAGAAATGGTGCACTACCTACATATCTAAAGACGGAGGGAAGGAGAAGTGAAAAGAAGTTGTTGATGTTGATACAGAAGATGATGTAGCCGAACCCGAAGTAAGACCAGTCGGTGTGAAAGCTGCTAAAGCCGCTGCTAAGAGGAAGAAGAAGAGATGTCACAACTACAAGTCATCATGGAAATGAAAGAAACACTTTCTAAACACAAAATCCTGGAACGTTTACTTGCCAAAAAAGATCCATTATCTGAGATGGAGGAATCTCTGAAAAATAAACTCATGTCCGAGATGATATGAGTTTAGTAAGGTATTTACTAATTTTTATCTGAGATGTTATGAGAGTAGTAACATATTTACTAACTTTATCTTTATATGAATTCTGCTATTGCTTGTTATTTACAAACTTTATCTTTATTTCAATTATGCTAGATGGAGAAAGCTATATCTTTATTTCCTTTGTGATATTGCTTGTTGTTTACTAACTTTTGTCTCTGTCTTCTTTCAGGTACTGCAGTAGTCACGGGTGTGGTGAGTCACGGAGAGTTGAAGTTTTTTGTTGTTTTCCTCAAGAGCAGTAGAATGTCATGGGTGGTGCTTGGAGAATGTCATGGATGGTGCTTTGAGGTTGTATAAGTATTGCTTTGTTGCTTGCGGAATGTTAGAAATCGTTTTATGTTTCCTCTCTACCAAACTTAAAAACTCTAGTCTTCTGAAGTTGTAATATTTGTTGCTGTAATTTGGAGTTGTTGTTGTCTTGTTGCAAAAACTTTGGTAAGTTCATGGATGTTGTACTCTTCTCATGTTTTAATATTGTTGCTAGTTTTCTAATCACTTTTAGTCTATATCTCACAACCATTCTATTTACACATTGTTGCTTAAATATGGTTACTCACGTACGAGTACGAGTGTTCATGCAAAACAATCAATCATATGCTTCTTTTCATCTCAACCTAAATCGCATAACTTGTAATTATATTTAATCTCATCACTCATCTACCTAATTTCATCACTTCTATATACCTAATAAATCGAACAATGTTATTATAAATTTGAACATACATTTTTATACAAATTTGAACTTACATATTTATATTATCAATTAATAAATTTAAGAACCTTTTATAAAGCTTACGGTTTTATAGATTAAAAAAATTATAATAAATTAAAAAACTTATAATAATTTTTTTTGTCGCAGGATCCGTTCACAATGTCTTCATCTTCGTCCGACGAGGTTTTCGAAGAAAGATTTGAAGAAGTTTTCGAAGAAATATTCGAAGAAACATTCACCGATATAGTCGAGGGCCAAAGTAGTAACCAAAGGAACCGTGCATATATTGAACGAAACCGTGAAGGAGGACACGGCCGCTTATGGAAAGACTACTTCAGCGAAGATTCGACATTCCCGGCACATTTATTCAGGCGTCGTTTCCGTATGAATAAGGACTTATTCTTGCGTATTGTCTATGGGCTATCAGAGAACATTTTATTCTTTCAACAAAGAAGAGATGCAACCGGGAGGTTCGATCTGTCAGCACTACAAAAATGTACGGCAGCAATTCATATGCTTGCTTATGGCTCTGCGGCTGATACGGTTGACGAATATCTCCGACTTGGTGAGTCTACTGCACTTTTGTGTTTACATAATTTTACGGACGGAATAATACAGTTATTCGAAGATGAGTATCTTAGACGACCCACACCGGAGGATCTTCAACAACTACTCGATATTGGAGAGAAACGAGGGTTTCCTGGGATGGTCGGGAGCATTGATTGTATGCATTGGGAGTGGAAAAATTGCCCGACCGCTTGGAAAGGACAGTACGCACGTAAATCAGGAATACCAACAATTGTCTTAGAGGCAGTAGCTTCACACGATCTTTGGATATGGCACGCATTTTTTGGTCCTCCAGGTACCTTAAATGATATTAATGTTCTCGATCGGTCTCCTATGTTTGATGACATTTTAGAAGGTCGAGCTCCCAGGGTAAAGTACATGGTCAACGGACACATGTATAAGTTGGCATATTACCTCACAGACGGTATATATCCAAAATGGTCAACATTTATCCAATCTATCACACTCCCTCAGAGTCCTAAACAAGAGCTATTTGCTAAAGTTCAAGAAGCAGCACGAAAAGATGTAGAGCGAGCTTTTGGAGTATTGCAAGCCCGATTTGCGATTGTCAGAAACCCGGTATGTACATTGAACAAAGAAAAGATAGGGAAGATTATGAGAGTATGTATCATACTACACAATATGATAGTTGAAAATGAACGAGATGGTTACATGCAGTACGATATTTCGGAATTTGAAGAAGGAGACGTCACCAGAAGTTCAGAGGTCGAGACCGAGAGACCTACAAATCTGCATAATATGTTTCCTAATCGGAATGATCTTCGTGATAGCCGTATCCATCAAAAATTGAAGAATGATTTAATCGAAAATATTTGGAACAAGTTCGGTGATGAAAATTAATTAGTGTATTTTTTATGTTTATTTATAATCCTTGTATCTTTTTTAATTAATGCAATTAATAAAATTTAAGTTTCCAAATTTTTTTTTTTTTTTTAAGGACTCCATCTTCGGGCTCACCATTGGAGAGACAATTTTACTTCGGATCCTTAATTATTCAAAAAAAAAAAATATTAAACAATGGCTAAGGATTCACCATTGAACCTCACCCTTGCATATGCTCTTATATTGGTGAGCAACGTGGGTTTCCTGGGATGATAGGAAGCATCGACTGCATGCATTGGGAGTGGAAGAATTGTCCCACCGCTTGGAAAGGTCAATAATCACGTGGTTCGGGGAAACCAACAATCGTTTTAGAGGCGGTTGCATCGTATGATCTATGGATATGGCATGCATTTTTTGGACCTCCAAGTACCTTAAATGATATCAATGTTCTTGATCGCTCACCTGTTTTTGATGACATAATAGAAGGTAGAGCTCCGCCAGTCACTTTTTCCGTCAATGGAAGAGAGTATCATTTGGCTTACTATCTCACGGACGGTATTTATCCGAAATTGGCAACTTTTATCCAATCTATTCAATTACCACAAGAGCCAAGAGCGGCTTTATTTGCTCAACATCAGGAAGTTGTCCGAAAAGATGTCGAGCGTGCTTTTGGAGTCTTGCAACTCGCTTTGCCGTTATTAAAAATCCGGCACTTTTTTGGGATAAAGTCAAAATTGGAAAGATTATGAGAGCGTGTATCATACTCCATAATATGATAGTAGAAGATGAACGAGATGGATACACTCAATATAATGTTTTAGAGTTCCAACAAGGAGAAGACACCGGAAGTTCACATGTCGATCTCGATTATTCTACAGATATGCCCACAAATATCGCCAATATGATGGGGGTGCGAACTAGAATCCGTGATAGAAAAATGCATCAACAACTAAAAGCTGATTTGGTTGAACATTTATGGAGGAAATTTGGACGTGATGGAAACAACTAATGACCTCGAATACTTTTCAAAATAATAATGTTTATTGTATTAATATTTCTTTTTTTAAATAAAGTCTGTATGTTTAAATGTATTTTGTAATTTATTTTATTTAATAATAAATTTTGTTTTAATTTTTTTTTTTTTTTAAGAAAAACCTTTGTTAAGAAACTTCCATTGCACCGCTCAAAAATGGAAGTTTCTTAACAAAAGTTCTTAACCCACTTAAGTATAATTAAAATATTAAATAATCATTAAGAAATTTGTTTAATTGTTTAAGGATCATGGGTTGTTCATGCTCTTACTATTTTTATGTTCTAAAACTGATTAGAAAGATGCCACTTTACCGATTAACTAGAAAAACATTTCAATATAGCTCTGAAACACAGAGCTGGTCCTACAATTATTAAGGCTAGAAGCAAAAAATGAAACCCAAACAAAATAAAAGAATAATCTGATTAGAAAGATGCCACTCTTTTTTTATGCAACCCAACATTAACATATCAAAAATGAAGATTGTACCGATCCAAATTAACTGATTAGAAAGATGCCACTCTTTTTTTATGCAAACCCAACATTAACATATCAAAAATGAAGATTGTACCGATCCAAATTATTATAACAGAAAACACATATTAATATTCAACAAATGTTATTAACTATTTTTCATATTTATAAATTACAAAATGATTTAAGACTTATAAATAATTAAAATAATATATTAACTAATTATGAATAGGTTATAACATATTTATATATGTGTACGTGTCACGTAAAATCACCTAGATGTTAAATGACGTTTTTCAAAAACTATAAAATGGAAAATCAAGTATGACCGCAACTTTCAAAATAAAACACTGAAATTTATTATTTACTGATATAGTATCGTTTAATCATCAATTATTACATAACACAACGACATCATAAGAACCTTACGTGTCTTGGTCGTGATCTTTACATGATATCAAGCCTTATAGATTCCACATCAATAACGTCGAAGGGGTACAAGTTGAAGAGGTAGTTTCTTGACAATGGTGAGATTGCCAGATTCTTCCATGTCAATGTCTCCAATTATCATCCCATCTGGCAATCCCCAATCGAAAAAGTACAACAAATTCATCAGGCCTAGCTCCACAGTAGCAACCCCCATTGGCATCGCGGGACACATCCTTCGACCAGAACCAAACGGTAACAGGTCAAAATGTTGTCCTCTGAAATCTACAGAACTATTAGTAAACCGTTCAGGGATGAAATCTTCAGGGTCAGTCCAACGCTTGGGGTCACGTCCAATTGTCCATACATTAACTTGGATTTGCGTTCTTGGGAGAATATCGTAACCATTGATCTTGACGTGAGACATAGTTTCTCTTGAGACTATAAGTGGAGCTGGTGGATGTAATCTGAATGTTTCCTTGATTATGAGCTTCAGGTAGTCAACTTTGTCTAGATCATCTTCAGTTATTCTTTCCCTTTTGGCCCCGAGGGTGGTTCGAATATTTTCTTGGGCTTTCTTCATCACTCTAGGGTTTCTTACGAGTTCTGTCATCGCCCAAATCATCGTTATAGAGCTTGTATCTATCCCCCCGAGAAATACATCCTGAAGATCACATGACAAACATATAAAATCTAATCCAATGTAGTTGTGGTTTAATATATACCAAACTTTGAGCTTTTACCATGAGAATTGCCTTGAGATTATCCATATTGAGTTTGAAAGAATCTGCATTCTCGTGTTTATCGATCATATCCAACATCAAGGAAACGATATCTTGATTTTTTCTTCCTTCTGGCTTCAAGTGATCATCAATTACATGCTGGTAAAAAGCATCAAGCTCTTTAAAGACTTTGTTGATCTTCTTGTGACGTTGAAACAGCAAGTCTAGGAATCTTCCGACTCCGCCCTGGAAGAAGTCAGAGAAAGTGAAAGTCCCTAGAGCTTCCATTGCACCGGTAACAAGCTCTTCAATCCTTCCTTGATCAATAACGAAGCCGCTCTCGTGGAAGTTTTGCCCTAAAGCTACTCTACCAATGATGCTTGCGGTGAGGGAGAAAACTGTTTTACTTAAATTTACGGAAGATTGTTTCAAGCAAGATTCCGACAGTTTCTTCACCACGAAATCAACCTCTTCCTCTCTAATATACCCAAAAGATTGAATCTTCTTTAGGCTAAAAAGCTCGATAACCGCGAGTTTTCGCATTTCCCGCCAATAAGCACCATATGGCGAGAAAGAAATGTCTTTAAAGCCGTAGGAGAGTTTTCCGGTCCCGAACGTCTTTGGTCGGCTGCAACATTCCAGGTCATGAGTTCTGAGAACCGCTTCAGCTGCTTCACTCGATGAGATCACAACCACTGGAACAAAGCCAAGTCGAAGAAGCATCACTGGTCCATATTTGACTGATAGCTTATGAAAACATCTATGAGGCAACCCTGAAAGATGATGCAAGTTTCCAATGAGAGGAAGACTTGAAGGGCTAGGAGGAAGATTGAGTTTTGAGTTTTGTATTTTCTTAAGAAAGAGTGATGATACAAGAGTAAGAAGCAAAACCAAAAAGAAAGAGAGCAAGATTGCCATTTTTATACTTCTTCTTTTGAGCTATGTTTCTTGGAGAGGTGAGTGTACAATTCAGAAGAGTCTCTGTATATATAATAAAGGACTCGATCGATGACTTGCCCAATACGTTCCCTCTCCAAGATCAAGTTGTTGAAAAATTGTGTAACAAAGTTGTTACATTTGACGATATTAAACTTCGTCGGAATTATAAATGTGACAAAATTAAATCTAATCGTCGTGTGGTCCAACACTCCAATAGTTAGTTACGTGTTCTGATAGACTTTAAGATTTGATTAATTGCATGACATTAGGTGTGGTCCAAGCAACCATAATTCAGTATTTGTGTTTAAGTATATCTAACTAGATTTTGATCTGCGCTTTCAAAGCGCGGATTTATGTTTGATGCAAACTTATATAATCGTATTTTCTATACATGTAGAAATGTGGGATAAACTTGTTTAGTTCTTTCATTTCATCAAACATGGTCTTTTAAAAATACAGGATAATCTTTCGGTGAAAATTTTATATGACCGCATTTTTTTTTTATATAAAGTAGACATATTCATAAAATCCATAACTCGACGTCTAAACTCAATCTAAAAAAAAAATGGATCCGTAACCGGTCAAAAATCTAAAATATATCAGAATGCGTTTTGTAGGGTGGTACAAAATATCTCCAAATCAAAGTGTTATTAGCCAGACCCGAACGAATAACCCAAAAACCAAAAAATCTAGAAAAAATCTGAATCGATTTGAATGTCCAAATTAATCATAATATATATATTTGAAACATAAATATCTAGTTTAAATATTCAGTTCTATATTTATTTTAAAATGATATTTAAAATTAATTATCTAAATTTTAACTAAGTACTTTAATATCCAATTCTATAAAAAAGTATATTTCTTTTGTTTTGGTTTTAGATTTTAGATTGCTAAACCAATATAACCCAAATCCGAACGATACATGGTTACTTTATTGGTTTTAGGATGTGTACAAATTAGAACCAAACCTGACGTGTTATATTTGAATCGGATCCATACTTACAAACATGTCTACCTACATATTATGACACCTATGATGTGATATAAATTAGCTTTGATTCAAAATATTCGACATGTATCCCAATAGGTACTTGAACTCCCAAACATAACTTATATTGTATTATATTTTGTTAAATTAATTTTATATTTGATAAATATTTTGTCTGTTTATTAGAATAACCCGTAAAATTATAATCATAAAAATATCAGTAATAACATGTTTAGGGGTGTCAAAATGGATCAAATGGGTCAACTCAACCCATAACCCAAATGGGTTGACTGTTAATGGGTCATGGGTCAACCCAAATTGTTTAATAAATAGGTTGGGTTGACCCATGACCCATTAAATTATATGGGTTAGATGAGTTAATGGTTGACCCATCAACCCAACATCTTTATCCAAACCCAAAATGGATAATTTTAAATGATTTTGCGGTTTTGACGGTTTGGCGAGAAAACATGATTTTGCGGTTTTGGCAGGAAAACTTAAATCTGCAGTTTTGGCGGACAAACATAATTTTGTGGTTTTGGCGGAAAACGTGATTTTGTGGTTTTGGCGGGAAAACATGATTTTGTGGTTTTGACGGGAAAACATGATGGGTCAGTCCAACTGGACAACTTTAATTTGGAGTTAATGATTTTTTTTTTGATTTTAATTAAAAACTAAATGGGTGAGGGTTGACCCAACCCAATAGAGCCATTAACTTGTTAATCCATTAACTTGTTAACCCATTAATCTGTTAACCCATTAACCCATTGGATCAAAAATAAACAGTTCATTTGGGTTAATGGGTCAATTTGGGTTGGGTCAACCCATAGGTCATGACCCATTTTAACACCCCTAAACATGTTTCATCATATAATTAAATATTAATAATAGTTAGTATTAATATTTATTTTATAAAAAATTATATATATATATATATATATATATATATATATATATAAACGATTTTAAGACTTTGTCTATGATAATTATATTATTATGTATTGGTGGAGGTTTGAAAATATTTGTTTATTATTATTTTATGTAACAGTTACATATAATTAAAAGTTAATTTTTTTTTATATCCTAATGTTTGAATTTATATATGTATATTAAAATACAAAACTATTTCATTTTTAATATCTTATGGTAGTATTTTGTAATTCATCTAGTTTATAATTTATAAAGTAGATTAATTTATATTAGAATTATTATTTTGTGTAAGTTTTAGTTACAAATATGAAATATTTATATATAAATGTTATAGAAAGTTAGTTCTTATTCTATAAATCAAAATATTTATAATATAATTTAATATTATTTACGTTTTAACTATTAAAATAATATTAAAACAATAAATATTTATTTTTAAAATAAAAATATATTAAAGATATTGTTAAAATGTAATCTGAAAAGTAGTTAAGAGTATCTTTTTGATATCTTATTTGAATATATTTAAATATTAGATTAATATTATGTTGTTATTTAATAATAACTAAGTTTGTTATATGTAACATAACATAAAATTAAATAAATGTAATGTTTTGAGGTACACTACTTGCAAGTAGATAAAAGTGCTTCTGTTTTAATAGTTATGACTAGATTTTGAAAGCGCGGGTTTATGTTTGATGCAAACTTTATATAATCACAGTTCCTATATATGTAGAATGTGAGATAAATTTGTTAGTTTATTAATTTCATCAAACACAGTATTTTTAAAAAATGAAGGATGATCTTTCAGTGAGAAATTTATATGACTGCATTTTTGTTTTATATAAAGTAGACATGTGCATAAAATCCATAGCTCGACGTCTAAACTCAATCTAAACAAAAAAATTTGGATCCGTAACGGTCAAAAATCTAAAATATATCAGAATGAGTTTTGTAGAGTGGTACAAATATATCTGAATCAAAGTGTTATTAGCCAGACTGAACGAATAACCAAAAAAAAACAAAAACCTGGAAAAAATCTGAATCGATCTGAATGTCCAAATTAATCATAAATATAAATATTTGAAACATAAATATCTAGTTTAAATATTCAGTTATATATTTATTTTAAAATGATATTTAAATTTAATTATTTAAATTTTAAATAAGTACTTTAATATCCATATCTATAAAAATAAGTAAATTT
This sequence comes from Eruca vesicaria subsp. sativa, assembly GCA_932364175.1. Classification (NCBI taxonomy): domain Eukaryota; kingdom Viridiplantae; phylum Streptophyta; class Magnoliopsida; order Brassicales; family Brassicaceae; genus Eruca; species Eruca vesicaria. The sequence goes on from CAKOAT010572931.1 coordinate 153,002, forward strand.
TTTGTTTTGCTTTTAATTTTAGATTTCCAAACCAATATATCCCGAATCCGACTAATATATGGTTACTTTATCGGTTTTAGGATGTGTACAAATTAGAACCAAACCCGACGTGTTATATTTGAATCTGATCCATACTTACAAATATGTCTAGTTACAAATTATGACACCCATGATGTGATATAAATTAGTGTTGATTCAAAACATCCAACCTATATTTCAATAAGTACTTGAACTCCCAAGCATAACTTAAATTATGTTTTATATTTGTTAATTTAATTTAATTTTTGTTAAATATTTTTTTCTGTTTATCGGAACAACCTGTAAAATTATAATCATAAAAATATCAATAATAACATGTTTCATCATATAATTGAATATTAATAGTAGATATTATTAATATTTATTTTATAAAAAATTATATATATAAACGATTTTAATCCTTTATCTATGATAATTATATTTGTATGTATTGGTGGAGGTTTGAAGAAATTGTTTATTATTATTTTGTGTATCAGTTACATATAATTAAATACTATATTTTTATATTCTAATGTTTTAATTTAGATATGTATATTAAAGTATAAATTATTTCTTTTTTTTAAGTATCTTATGGTAGTATTTTGTTATTCTGTAAATGTAATTCATTTAGTTTATAATTTATAAAGTAGATTAATTTATATTATAATTATGATTTTGTGTAATATTTAGTTACAAATATGAAATATTTATATGTAAATTTTATAGAAGGTTATTCCTTATTCTATAAATCAAAATGAGTTAATATTCATTAGTAATTTAATTTAATATTATTTTATGTTTTTTATTAATATTATATTAAAAAAATAAATATTTATTTGTGAAATAAAAATATATTAAAGATATTGTTAAAATGTAATATGAAAAAGTAGTTAAGAGTATCTTTTTGATATCTTATTTTGAATATATTTAAATATTATATTAATATTATGTGTTTATTTAATAATAGCTAAGTTTGTTGTATGTAACATAACATAAAATTAAATAAATGTAATGTTTTGAGGTAGACTACTTGCAAGTAGATAAAAAGTGCTTCTGTTTTAATAGTATTGATTTTCTGATTTGATTTGCTTTGCCAAAATATGGATAACCGGTTCCAAAACATTTACAGATATTTGTGAGTATTTATGGATGTTTACATTATCTTATTCATTTTTCAATACTACTAAATATACAAAAGCTAGACAAATTTGTTTTTTCAGAAATATATTTTACATGATATTAAATAAAAAGTAAAGATTACTGAAACTATATCTTCCATAATTTTTAAAATTTAATTAACTGTTTTTATAAAACATAAAAATTTAGAACAATTGTAGTTTTTATAAAGATTTTATACTCCTTTCTTAATTTAAAACTTTTCTATGAGATTTTGTATATACAATTAATAAAATTATATATTAAAATAATAACTATACAAAATTGTCTATAGTTCTATTTTTTAATTATATATATATACATCTATTTGTATTAAAGTCAGAACAGAGTGATATCCGGCTCTAAGCTTTTTTAGTATTTTTGATTTATTTCGTTTTTAGCAGATATAGATTTTTAATATTTACTTTGTTTCAAAAACTACGAATATCCAATTTTTTTGGATAGAATCAAAATGAATAACAAGTCGAATCAAAATTAACGGATAAAATACCCAGCCCTATGATATGGCACTGGTTGATTGAACCATCAAATACCTACGAGTCATGGCTTCTTTTGTTTGATAATAAATAATCCATCATTTTTCATAAAACTTGTTTAGTTGGAGCAGTTTTTTTTTCTATTCGGATTACACAGAATCATCTAGATGTAAGATATATAAGAGATGTATGTCAAGTTTTCAACCTAACATTTCCGTATAATTGTTAACTTATGGTTAGTTTGTTGTGCGATTCCTATCTTAAATCTACTAGGATTATAGATCGTTCTAAAATCAAGAAAAAAAGCAAACAAACAAGATATGCAAGCTTGTTTACCCAGCGTTCACCTCCTCCCTCAATACGAGATAGAACTATACAATTGCATTTGGACTACTAACCGCTAGGAACTCCACCACTATCTCCGTCACGGAATGTCGCATGGTAAATTGATCTCCTTGCTGACTCAGAAGCGTCGTCAATTGACATATCATTTTTTGTACCTAGTGATAGAGACAAGATTAGAATATGGTTATAGGTTTCGGGATTGGGAGAAAAAGAGATGAACAATTTTTTTGTGGCATTGACCTGCTGTCTAGAATTTCATTCTTAGGAGGTCTTTATGCCAAAACCCAATCAAATAGGATGGCTACTCCGAACTGTAACTCTCAACATCCTTTACATTTTAAACTTTAAAGATTCTACTTCTACTAAAAAAAAGCATTTTGTAATGGATGTTCCTTCTTAATTCTCAATCTATGATATTGGTCTAACCCCATATGTTGAAAATTAGTCAAACCTATATTTACTTGTAGAATATACTAAATGTCTCATGGAATCATTGCTAAGGTCGACTGTTCAGTTCGGTTGATTATGTTGAAGTTTTCTGGTTAGTAAACTTTTTTTTTAATGTTTACTAAACCTAAAACAGTGAATTTGTGAGATATGCATAGTAGAAAAACTAAGAATATAACCATGTTTTAATCTACGAAGAAAGATGTGACAATTTAGCACAAAAGTAGACAAGTTTTCAATTTGATATGTTATATTATACTATTCTCTATATATTACATAGATAGTACATAACCGTGCATGATTATTTTGTCAAATCAGTATGTTAGATTTATTATACTATAATATTACATAGATAGTACATAACAGTTCATTCTCAACAATAACACATCGCGAGGATGATGAAGAAGAAGAGGAAAAAACGAAGAAAGAGGAGGGGAGGAAGAAGAAAAGAAAAAAGGACGCAAAAAGAAATACAATGCCTTTTAAGTACAACGACAAAACTAACTCATATTTATCTACTGTAAAATTATATTATATTCTATGTTTGTCAATAGAATAAAAAATAAACAGTTTATGCAATGAAACGATTAGAGATGGTGTTGATAAAGGGGATGACATATCAACTGCTTAGTCAACCTAAATTTGATTATCTGCACTACTCAACCCAAACAAAAAGAAAACACCAACCCGATAGAACACAATACGGGCCACAACATATTATACAATCCTCCATTAACAGTTGTCCTAGTCAATCCAATCAAAAAGAAAGCATTAATTCACTGCATATAATAAGGACCCGAAAAATATTACGGGTGATAGAGACAGATGAGTAAAAATATGAAGAAGAAACGAAAAAAAGAGTGGAGAAAAAAGAGAGAGAAAATGTAAGAAATGGAAGAATGGTGAAAAAGAATAAAAGGAAAACAAAAATAGAGTGAGGTGTAAGAAAAAAACAAAAGGTGGAAAGAAGAGAAGTAGAAGGAAAAAATGATAGAACACATAGATAAGGACAAAGAGAGGTAGAGATATGTATATTGTAAAATTACATTATATTCTATGTATATTAAATATAATAGAATAATATATGTCAACTGAACTAAACATTTTTTTTAGGTGAGTAAGAAATAAGAAGACAAATGAGGAGAAACGATTTGCGGTGTAGCTGGTGAGATTGTCATCAGAGTTAATGTATGAGAAAAATAAACTATTATATGATATGGAATAGGATCCTAGGTATACTATATCAACATGAAATTTAATTTCTATTCTATTTACGAAAAAAATATAGAATGGACTATACAACATACAAAATACTATTTATCTTTTTCTCCAATTCACTGTCTGATTTTCTACTGATTCAGAACAATTAATCACAATTTAATTTTTTTATTTTTCACCAATTGGATACCGACCATAACACTTTCTTTTTAATCAACACAATTTTCAGTTGTCGAAGAGAATCACAAGATGGAGAAAAAATACAATTGAGTTACAAAGAAAGAGAACAAACTATCATAGAGACACAAAAAAAAGAGAAAGAAGGAAAAAAAATGTGTTTAGATTTTAGAAGAAAAGGGGAATGAATACATATTATACATAGTATATTTTAGCCATTAGATTGTTATGGTTAGTTGTTTAATTGTTTAAATATAGTTATTTAATGGTTATTGTTGCTAATTTTCCTAAATTACCATATATTCCAGTTTACTTCAAATAAGTGTCTTAATCCCAAAATTATATTTCACTTAGTCACTTACTAATTAAAACCACTAATTAACTTATCAGATATTATTAAAATTTAATTTACACTAGATTATGACCCGCGCAGTTGCGCGGAATTATTTTTATTTTTAAGTTATAGTTTTAAATTACAATTTTATGATTTTATAAATTTTTATTTGCATCCGTTGTATTTTTTATTTTCGATTTTAGTTCTGGTTGGATTGTGAATTTTGGTATTCGATTCAGAAAATAAAATAATAGTACAGTCATTTATGAATTTAAGTTTTATTTGGTTTTTGTTATTATAGTTTTAGGGTTGGTTTTGAATAACAATATCAGGAACCCAATAAAATTTTGAGTACAATTCGAACATGTGAGTTTGAATAGGAATGTGAATTTTTTTTTATCTTGATTCTGATTTAGATACCTATACTTTCAATTACATTTTCTGTTTTTCCTTTTGTGTTTTTCAATATATTTTTATTTTAACTATGTTTAGAGAATCAGTATATCTCAAAGTTATATACCAATTTAGGATATACCAATATCATTTGAAATAGTAAATATTTTTAGCCTAAATATGGGTTAGGTATGTAACCTGTGGTTATTTAATTTAGTTTATAAAATATTAGTTCCACTACAATTTTTTATAAGATTACATACTTTTAAAAGTTTAATAACTAAATAACTAATTTAGTAAATAAAAATATTATAAAACTTATATAAGTTATAAAATTATTTTTACACTATATATATAAAAATAATTTTATATACATGCCTAAATAAATATATAATGGATCGAATCATATATACGTTTATAAAAATTTGTGTATTTGTGATTTGTTTCGTTTCTTATGGATATTGAATTTTATTATTTGTTTTGATACGTAATATTACTATATCCGATCTCCAATGCTTTGAAATTCATGTAATGACCAAAATACCTCACACCAGTCTCATAGTTTCAGTATCTGGCTATGCTCATCATTCTCCTTCATACAGTAACTACATCCACCCGTTGATGTTACTGCTCAAAAACAGACCAATACTGAATGCTCATTAGTTTTCTTTGTTTTCATGAACATCATTCAGTCTTTAAAGCGGCGCCTTGAGGAACAAATGAGTAAGTTTTTGTTTAGTTGTCCTTGAGGGCGAGTTGTTAGGTAAGCCAGCACAAGTAGCTTGGAACAGTATTGTATACTTCCTTGCAGCTCTATTGGCTTATCCATAGACAAATATCAAACATGAAAACACGAACATACATATCAGCACATATATTATGGGAGTGAGAAAACAGAGTAATAAATCAAAATAGCATCCTTACACTTTCATGTAACAATACACCATTTTTTTATTAAAAAAACTTGATTTCCCGCAACAAATCAAACTTGAACAGAAAAAGTTCAAGTCTTTAACTTTGTAATTATTGGATTTTCAACTACAATTCAGAATAGCATTGTCAACACTCATAAGGAAGCAACAATTGAGTCTGGCAAGAAACATAACAGATTAAACTTGCCCAAAAACTATAACTTTATAATGACCCATTATTTGAAAACGTAAGCAACTTGATCTTAAATCATGATTCCCTTTGTTAGTGGATGTGTTAGTTTCCCACGTTCCCATTCTGGTTAGTTTATCCATTTTGTATTTAAAGAGCAGTTAACGTAAATAAAAAGGGAAGAAGAGAAATCATCAATTAGGTTCTGAAGTTACTCGAACCATCAAAATCCGATCCACCCATGGTTGCTCTTCCTTTTCACTGTTCTTCAAAACTCAGAATGACGACGGCAAACTTTGGAGAATCTTGTTTAATTTAGGTCTTCTGAACTAATTGGTTTAATTAAATTAAATTGGTCAACTCGTATAAGATTATAAGTGCGTCTTTAATATTAAGTAACTAACAACATGTTTAATAGATGCAAATTTAAAATATGCCACAGTAATTTCAAATAAAACTCTAAATTAATAGATTAGATACTTTAGAAATATTTTTTATCTATCTTTACCATTTACCAACTCATGATGCCCATTTGTAAGGGTGCAACGGAAATGCATTGTTACAGGATATATCCACCTTAACTCCTCTAGAGCGTAGTCTCTCTCCCACCGCTAAATCTCATGATAACGTTCTCCAGAGAAAGTGATGAATCTTTGGGGATGTTCGAAATTTCCATAGATTAGACTATAGTTGATTCAGAAACTATCTAACGTTACTTATTAGTTTTATTGTTAAAAAAAAAACTTAACGGTATTTTTCTGGGCTAAAAAAATGACCTGGGTAAACATTTTGAGTAAATCTGTTTTTCAGTCAGCCAAATAAAACTAGAATAAAAATCACAAACTCAAATTTGGGGAAGAACGAAATGACAAATTAAATTGTTTAGTTGAACAGCTCGTTTAGGTTTGTAATTGATCTGGTAAAGTTAAGGACTCTTCTACATTTCACCAAAATTTATAGTTTTAAACCAAAAAAAGGTTTGTGCCAAAAAAAAAAAAAAAAAAAAACCAAAAAAAGGCCATTGTTTCAAAAATAATTTCAGCAAATGTAAACTTTTTCTCTAATAAATAAGCTCACAATCTCAAAACTGTTTTTATTTCTTAAATTGGTCAAAACTAAATGGAAGGATCTGAGGTGTGATTTGATCGAACGGAGCAGATTAAACAAGACATCCTTAAAGTCTGAAGAAAGATAGTATCCATGAAATAATGCATGGAGTTACATTTTTTTTTTTTTTTGAAAAGAATAATGCATGGAGTTACGTGGAATTGAATCAACATCTTTCGCTCCTAATATCATGGACCCAAAATGAAAAAAATAAGACCGATGCAACTAACCATTTTTTTGGGGGTCAAAGACCGATGCAACTAACTAACTAACAGAAAACAGTTATTAAGACAGAGAGAGAGAAAGACTGAGAGAGAAGAGGCATGTTTGTCGGGATGAAGACAGAGCAAATCCCATCTCCTTACTTCTTACTTTCTATAATCATTTTCTTACCAAACGCCCAAAACTCTCTCTTTCTTTCTCTATCTTCTTGCACTCTCCCCTTAATCTCTTCCTCTAAGGTACTAATCTCTTGCTAGTTTTGTATTTAATCTGACAAACTTAGCGTTACGCTGTTTGTTGTTAATTGTTAGCTATCTAAGGAACATAGTAAGACAAGAAACCATGCCCAACGTAACAACATCTGATACTGATTTGTTTATATACATATTGTTGTTTGTTGTTCTTAGCCAATTTGAGTGATTGAGGGAGAGAAGATAGAGAGTTTATATTTTCTTCTCTCCGATGGCTTCTTCCCCTGAATCTGCTCCTCCACCGTCAAATCCAAGCTCTTCTCCACCTCCACCGTCTAATTCCAATTCAACATCATCCTCTCCGCCGCCTCCTTCTCCTACTCAAGGAGACTCATCACCTCCACCTCCACCTCCTGATTCCACCTCACCACCAGCTCCACAAGCTCCTTCTCCTCCCAATTCCAGCAATAACTCTCCTCCCCCACCGGCATCACAGGGTGGTGGAGGCAATGACTCTCCACCGTCACGTGGCTCCCCTCCTTCTAGAGGTGGAGATAATGGTGGTGGTAGATCGTCACCATCTGGAGATAATGGTGGCTCTCGCTCGAATAATTCTCCTTCTGGAGGAGGAGGTGGCACTAGTAGCCGCACTAGTGGTGGAGGAGGAGGAGGAGGAAATAATACGAATACTATGATCATTATAGGTGTATTAGCTGGAGCTGGACTGTTGATGATCGTGCTTATTATTGTGTGTCTTAGACGCAAAAAGAAGAGAAAAGATTCCTTTGACGCTGAATCCATGAAAGGTAAAACCATATACATACACATATACGTTTGCGTTTGCATCAGAAGTTTCACCTATTTTGCATATTGTCTCAGGAAATCAATATCAATACTATGGAAACAACAACAACCATAACAATGCTTCACAGAATTATCCAAATTGGCACCTAAATTCACAAGGCCAAAACCAGCAACCTTCTGGTGGTTGGGGAGGCGGTGGGCCATCACCGCCTCCTCCTCCAGGGATGCCTACAAGTGGAGATGCTTCCTCCTTGTACTCAGGACCAGCACGCCCGGTTTTGCCTCCTCCTCCGCCTCCTCTAGCCCTCGGATTCAACAAAACTACTTTTACTTACCAAGAGCTTGCGGCTGCAACAGGAGGGTTTGTGGATTCTAACCTTTTGGGACAGGGAGGATTTGGGTATGTCCATAAAGGTGTCTTGCCTAATGGAAAAGAAGTTGCGGTTAAGAGTTTGAAATCGGATAGTGGACAAGGAGAAAGAGAGTTTCAAGCTGAGGTTGATATCATTAGCCGTGTGCATCATCGGTATCTTGTTTCATTGGTTGGGTATTGTATTGCTGAGGGACAGAGAATGCTGGTTTATGAATTTGTTCCTAACAATACTTTGGAATATCATCTTCATGGTTAGACACTTAAAAACTTACTACACAATGTTTTATGTAGTCTATAGATTCAAGATATTTTAACTTTTGTTTGTTGTTGTTGTCGCAGGGAAAAACCTTCCAGTAATGGATTTCTCAACCAGGATGCGTATCGCCTTAGGTTCTGCGAAAGGACTGGCTTACCTTCATGAAGACTGTAAGTTTCAACATTCCACCAATCTCATATCTGAACTAATGTTGCAAAATCCGAGAAAATATTGTTTCTTACTAGCTATTTTATTTTTGGCTATAATTCGTCACAGGCCATCCTCGGATTATTCACCGTGACATCAAGTCTGCAAACATTCTCTTGGACTTCAACTTCGATGCAATGGTGATAAACTAGTGGTTGCATTTAGTTTCTGATTTATGTTGACACAAATCACTGAAGCTGATGTCTACGAGCATTTGTCCTTTTCAGGTGGCTGATTTCGGATTGGCTAAGTTAACTTCTGATAACTACACTCATGTATCTACTCGTGTGATGGGAACTTTTGGGTAAGCGTTTTTTCACTAGATAAGATCTTTCATACCACTCAAGAAACATAACCTTTCTAGAGTGACCAATTAACTTTTCTCTGCACAAACATGTCTAGATATCTAGCTCCAGAATATGCATCGAGCGGTAAATTAACTGAGAAGTCCGATGTTTTCTCATATGGTGTCATGTTATTGGAACTAATCACTGGAAAACGACCGGTTGATAATAGCAGCGCCATGGACGACACATTAGTAGATTGGGTATATATGTTTTTTCATTTTTTTCTACTTACAAGCGTTCGTATATGCTTTTGTCTTTTTCGTTACGGATACTACTGATTGCATTTTACTACAAATATAGGCTCGTCCTATCATGGTTCGCGCGCTAGAAGATGGAAACTTTACTGAGCTCGCAGATGTAAGGCTTGAAGGCAACTACAACCCGCAAGAAATGACTCGAATGGTGACTTGTGCTGCTGCTAGCATTCGCCATTCTGGACGTAAACGCCCAAAGATGAGCCAGGTGAACCATTAGTATAACATAAAAATTGATTCGATTGTTTTCAGATAATAACATATAAATGTTTGTGTTGAACAAAAAAGAACGAATAAATGTTTGTTTTCTTTTCAGATTGTAAGAGTGTTAGAAGGACAAGTGTCACTAGATGTTTTATATGAAGGTGTGAAGCCGGGACATAGCAACATTTACGGGACATCAGGAACAAGCTCAGATTATAGCCAGACATCTTACAATGCGGACATGAAAAAATTCAGACAGATAGCTTTGTCGAGCCAAGAGTTCCAAAGCAGTGGAGGTGAAGGATCATCAAGCAGTGATTCCAAAGAGATTAAAAGTCCTAATGCTCCTAAATGATTTTTTTTTAAACAACCAGAGATCAAGTGATTTAATTTCCTTGGGATAATATGAATAAAGGATTTTTGAAAGATTTTGAGGTTTTGAGAGTAGAAGTATGTAAGCTAAAAAGAAAATACAATTATTGTAATGTTTAGATTGTTTCTCGGGTTGGTCTAATGGTATTTGAGGGAGAAATCCACCGGTGATTTAACATTCCTTCGCCGGAGAAAGGTACACCCTTTTTTGTTTCTCGAACAGATTATATAATAGGTTTCATCTCTATAGAGATTTGATTCAATTCTCAGACATGAACATACAACAACTGCTTCATATCTAACACTTGATTTTTGGATTGCTTATGTCCAATATTCACAATACCTTTTTTGTTTCTCGAACAGATTATATAATAGGTTTCATCTCTATAGAGATTTGATTCAATTCTCAGACAACATACAACAACTGCTTCATATCTAACACTTGATTTTTGGATTGCTTATGTCCAATATTCACAATAAAAAGCTACAAGCTTTTGGTAGTTATGCCTTATGCTCTCTTCATAATTACCCTTTTATTCTTACAAGTCTTTTATGTGATAATTAGGTTTGGGCAACCTGTAATCTGAATCCATATCTACTATATATCAGTTGAGAAATATTTGAAAAATTGTAATCTTAATTCTGTATTAATTAAAAAAATAACTACATCCTACGTGGCACCTCTCTAAGAGCATCTTCATCAGTGAACCCTTCTTGGGATTCATGTTTTTTATTTTTTATTATTTTTTTTTACTGTTTGATTTAAAAAAATAATAATAATAATCGAACCAATGGATGGCTGACACGTATCGTGAACAGTGCTGAACTCGTTGGATAGATGTTCACGGGGAAGAACTGGAAGAGATGGGATTCAATACTATTCATTATTTTAATATTTTTTTGGAAATCTGTGTGAACCCTCCATGGGGTTCACTGATGCAGATGCTCTAAGCCTTCTATTTCAATTTAGAAGGATTCTAGAGTACCTCATATAAAGTATTTTTTTAAAACAAGGTCCGTTAGTTTTATATAAGACATACCAAACTAAATAACATATCAAACTAAATCTCCTATATATTATTTCCTTAAATAAAACCTACGAATTACCTAATGTGATTTAGATATATATGACTATTAATGATTTTAAATAATAACGATTTGTTAACAATCTTTATACTTTATATCATTTTTGTTCAATTTTTATTATTAAAATAAATTACACAACTACACTAATCATATAATAAAAATTTAGATTTTTTATCTATGTTGTATTTTAAAATTTTCAAAACGAGTATAAATTACTAAAACTGTTAAAAATCTCACTTAAACTTTTGTGATCAAGGTCTAAATTTTTAATAACAAGTTACAATGATTATAAAAATCATATGAATAAATAATTTTATTTTAATAGGTGTTTATGTTAATATATATATATATATATATCATACTGTATGAATAAATAATATTATTTTAAAAATAATTCTAATTTAAAATTTAACTTAATTTTTATAAAATTATTTTTTATGAAAAATGTTTTTAAAATATAATTTTCTGATATTATTGTAAAAAAAAAATTATATTAAATTAATTTTGAAACTTTATATATTCTAAATGGAAATAGTCTACCAACTGCTTCTTAAGAAAACACTAGATTTTGACCCGCGCTTTCAAAGCGCGGGTAATATACTGTTTAATTCTGAGTATCTGGACCCTCGAGTCGATCTGGATCGGGTTTTCTCGGGTCCATATCTTTTGGGTCTTAGAAATTTGGACCAATATAAGTATCTATAATTTTTTGGGTCGATTTCGGATCGGGTCTTGTCAGGTTTGTTGGTTCGGGTATATTATCGGGTCGGTTCGGGTATTTAGGACCCGAAAAGGATCCGAAGGACCTAAACTGGATCCCAAAACCTGAAAATTCTATAAAGGCCCGAAGAACCGCAAAAAAATCCAAAATATTATCCAAAATCAGACCCAAAAAATCTAAAATATACCCGGAATTTTATCCCGATACCCGAATTATATTTTTTGAAATCTAAAAGTTTACCTAAAACCTAATACTATATTCGAAAATCCAAATCTGAAACTTTAAAAATACTTGAATTATTAAAAATATACCCAATCACCTAAATATACCTAATATATACCATAATTTATGGATACTTAGAATACCCTATCGGGTTTCTAGTAGGACCCGGATGAACCGAGACCTGCAGATCCAAACAAAAAAAACCCAACAAATACTCTAGCAATGATCCGAACCCGGACCTGGATCTGTATTTTCGTGTCGGTTCTTGTTCAGGTCTATGTCAAATACTCAGACCTACTTCTGTTGATAAATTTGTAAACTTACAAATATATAATTTTTTGTATAGATTTGAAGCCCATTTTGTTGTAAATAAATGTTAAAATTATTAGGCTTTTAATTGGCGATTTTCAGTTGGGCTTTTAATGGATGATTTTCATTAAAAATAAAAGGAAGTGGAATGTTTTGTAATTTCCTTAAAAAATCAGGGGTAGATTCATAAGCAGTCATCTGCTTTAATAGTATAGATTAGGAAACTTGATAATGATGTACCAATTAAGCCTTGTGACACTCCGTTTATTTTCCAGCACTCGAACACTGAAAAGTGAAAAGATATATGAACCGGACCAATTAAATTCTAAGTTTTGAACTACAGGTCTAATTACAATTGTTTATGGTCCTACGTATAGATAATTATATTAAAACTCCAAAAATTCAAATACATATAAAAACAATCATATGTAAATTTTAAATTTTTCAATACTAAAATTTTATATTTAATTATATACATTCACCCTGCACAAGACACATGTCTTATCCTAGTCTGATATGATTTGTAAAACTACTTTCAAATTCTTGAAGGGTGGTATTGTGGGCAGTGGATATTATTCGAATTCGATCTGAATCTAAATGTATACCCAAAAAATAAATAATCTGAAAACTGAATTCAAATAAATATTCAAAGATCAAAATTAACACCCAAAATAATTATTTAAAATATAAATAAATATTTAATATCTAATTCCATATTATTTTGATATGATCTACAAAAATATCCGAACTTGGAATTGGATTATTTGAATCCGAACTAAGTTCGGGTCTAAAACATTTTTACATATGCTTCTAAACAACATGTCAAACCTAAAGTGTTTTTAATCAGATTAGACTCATTCATATATAAAACTCGAATTGAGCTTAAGAGGCTGAACCCCAAAACAAGAAACCCTCAAAATTATCCCAATCCCAATAAGTATCTGAAACCTAGGCATAGTAGAAATGATGACAAACAATATAAAAGTAAGATATTACAGAAGAAGTATGTTTTCATAAAATGTATTTAATAAATAGATTAGTAAATTAGTTAATGATTTTATATAAAGTTAGTATATAATATAATTTGTTTATCTCTTAATAATATAGATATACTATATTTGTAATATATATGTATATTATTTTTATATTTTTGCCAGTAATAAGTATTATAATATATATGTATATTATTTTTATATTATATTTTAAATATGATGTATTATTCTTACAAAATCAAAATTTTATTTTTAAAAATATTCATTTAATTTTTGGATACAATATAAGTTGTTATTATTAAATAAAATATATTATTTATATTTAATTATTTTAAATTTTCTAAAATGTGAATAGACAACCAAAAATTTCATATGAAAACATTGGGAAAAGATCATTTGAAGAGTATTTACATCAATAAAAATACTATTCTAAACGTTCTTCTAATAAATGTTGAATGAATAACAAAGAGCATAATATTAAGACTATTTCTGATCCACCTTTATTTTTATCTCTATAATTTCTTTTAGAATAGAAAATATTTGTTAAAAAGGTGGATTTGTTCCAATATGTGTCTCTATAGTAGAGTTCCTTTATTTATAAAGGAAAGAGAAAATGACTACAATAGCACTAAAAAAGTTTTTGTCACAAATATAACACTTAAAAATAAAAATGACCAAAATAGCACTTAATGTTTTATCAAAAAAGAAAAATATACACTTATATCCCAATGATAAATTAATTTAGACATTAGGGTTTAGAGTTAAGGGGTGAGATTTAGGATTTAAGGTTTAAGATTTAGAGTTTAGGGTTTAGAATTTAGGTTTTAGGGTTTAGAGTTGAAAAATGGGGTTTTGGAGATATGATTTCAATTTTTGAAAAATAAAAAAGAAATGAAAATTTTTAAAATATAAAATGTTATTTCGGTCATTTTAATTTTTGAGGGTTATTTTTGTGACTTAAACTTAGAAATGTGATATTTTGGAGATTTGTCCCAAAGAAAAATATAAAGATATACTATTTTCACCTCTAAATATAAAAACAAATGAGAGAGCAATGGTGATGGAACAAGCGCGGGTCCAGAAAAGAAGGGAAGAGGAAGTTCTCTTAGAAGCTACCAACAGAGACACGGTGGGACAGGAAGTGAAGAAAGTTGGGGATCGGTTACCTGCTGAAGATAACCTTGATCTTGCTAACGAAGTACTTAAGGCAATGTCCATCACTGAGAAAGAAGAGGGGATGGAGTTGGATGGAGTGGAACCACACGGAGCAAGTTCTATGGACAAGCTTGAGTTAGGCAGTCACGCACCTTTTTGTTTGTTTCGGAGCGGTTTTGTCAGGGCCGTGAACCAACTCAACACTCACATGGTATCAAGAGCCATGGAGGGAGGACCTGGTGGAAGCGGGGAAGGAGGATGATGGTTTCCAGGATCTCACTGACACAGAAGGAGAGCTAAAAAATAATGATACTCATGATTTTATTGCGACTGGAGATGTAGGCGCCAAGGATAAGGTGCAGGAAGAAGGTGAGTTTGTGCAAGATACTGTCGAGGGAGAGGAGGGGAAGAAACATGGGCTCAAGAAGAAACCTTTTAGAGCAGGGCCTGCTGCTGCAGGTGGTACTTCAAAGCTGAGAATGGTGCAGGCTATCATCGCTCAAAGCAAGCGTACCTCCACAAAGAATGGCGCACGTCAGGAAGATGGCACCAAGAAGATGTCTGATAAGGGTCCTTTAAACCCTAAGGCAAGTACATCCAAGAATTAGATTCCCATGATAGAGTACGATGCAATTGTTGCAGGCTTGGTTTTGTGTTTTCCTTATGTTTTTTTCTATTCTCTTTTCAAATAAGCTGTTTCAGCAGTTGTTGGTTTTTGTGGTTTAGTTTTTTTTCTTTCTCTATCATGTTGTATGGGTCGAAAATCAGACCTGTGATTACGTTTTGGAATAATACTGGTGCTTTTGGTTGCTGTTGGTACGATGATTTTCATGATTTACTAGGTTATGGTAACAAGAATTATTTTATCTTTCAATGGACGCAAACATGTTGTACAACTCAATTTATCACTATTGATCATGTTTGCAGTGGTTTTATGGTCCCTGGATCACACTATGGTCTTCATCAATTATGCTGGTTAAGCAGTTTTATTTCTTTGGTTTTTCTGGTTTCAAGGACTATTGAGGATCTATGGCTTTTCTTGTTCGTGGTATACTTTCTATATAGGATTAAGGTGCAATGGTCTATGCTTTTCTTCTGGCAGTGGTGGGTCTCATCAAACCACTCACAAGCTCATTATTGGCTCCGAAGGTTGGAATATCACGTTAAGAATTTACGAGCCAAGCACTTTGCTTATAGGTGGCAACAGATAATTCCCTCCTGTGACTGGGGCTTCCGGCTTTTGATTTGTAGGGATTTGCGGGTTGCCAATGTCTCTTGAGCTTACATGCTAATCTTGTGGATAATATCATTAATGGTCAAGGTCTCTCATTGGTATGTCATGGATGATTTCTTGTGGATGCTTAGTTATGAAGAGAGTAAGGATTCATCATATCCTTCTCTTGTGAATTATCGGCTGCCATTTAAATTTTTATTATGAAAGTACTAAGCTGGAATTGTAGAGGAATGGGAAGTAAATGGACAATTAGTTATCTTCGGGAACTATGGCACAAGCATAAACCAGATTTTCTATTTTTATCGGAAACAAAACAAGAGTATGAGTTCGTACAAGGGTTTCAAGCACACTTTGGATATGATAAATTGGTTACGGTGGACCCAATAGGCAGAAGTGGAGGTCTGGCTCTTTTTTACAATAATGAATATCAAGTTAATACTTTATATTCGAGTAATCGGATGATTGATGTGGAGGCACTGGTGCTGGGAAAAAGGTGTTTCTAACTTTTGTGTATGGAGATCCGGTTCAAGACTTAAGGGAACAAGTATGGGAACGATTAACTCGATACGGGTTAGCAAGATCAGAACCATGGTTTATTATTGGCGATTTAAACGAGATAACTGGCAACCATGAAAAGGAAGGGGGTGCGTTAAGGAGCATGGCTTCTTTTGTTCCATTTAATAATATGATCCGAAATAGTGGGTTACTTGAGTTTCCGGCTAGAGGAAACAAGATGTCATGGTAAGGACGTAGAGGGAAAGGGAAAGTAGCGGTGATGATAAGGTGTCGCCTTGACCGAGCACTAGCGAACGAGGAATGGCATACACTATTCACATGTTCCTATACAGAATATTTGGGAATGATTGGCTCCGACCAGTTCTTGCACACATGGAGGACAGACTCTCTAAACGAAAAGGACAATTTCGATTTGATAAACGGTGGATTGGGCAGGACGGCTTTATGGAATCAATTGTAACTGGTTGGGCAGCCGAATCCAATGGCCAGGGAGGTAGTTTGGTCACAAGGATTAGTAATTGTAGGCATGAGATTGCGAAATGGAGAAAAAACAACCCACCGTATGGAAAGGAGAAAATTCAAGATCTTCAAAGGGCGCTTGAAGAGGTACAAATGGATGATAATCGGACACAAGAGGATATCTTGGAAGTGTCTACGAAATTACAAGACACATATAAGGATGAGGAAGATTATTGGTATCAAAAGAGCCGTAACATGTGGTATTCCTCGGGAGATCTTAATACAAAATTTTATCATGCTTTAACGAGATAAAGACGTGTACGTAAAAGAATAGTGGGGATTCATAATGAGGCTGGAATGTGGATAACAGAGGATAAAGGTGTGGAACAAGTAGCAGTAGACTACTTTACGGAATTATTTACATCGATTTCCCCATCTGCATTTGATACTTTTCTTGAGGAAGTTCCCACCAATATTACCCTTCAAATGAATCAACGATTATTAAGGGCGGCCACGAGGAGGTTAGACAAGCTTTATTTATGATGCATCCGGAGAAGGCGCCTGGTCTTGACGGAATGACTGCACTTTTTTTCCAACACTCCTGGCATGTTATTAAAAAGGATCTAGTAGAGATGGTTAATAGTTTTTTGGTCTCAGATGTTTTGGATGCCAGGTTAAACATTACTCATATTTGAATGATTCCGAAGACGGAGAGACCCACAAGGATGACAGAACTTAGACCGATAAGTCTGTGTAATGTTGGATATAAGATCATTTGAAAAGTATTATGTCAACGGCTGAAAATTTGTTTGCCCAGCCTAATATCGGAGACCCAATCTGCTTTTGTTCCAGGGAGATTAATTTCGGATAATATTTTGATTGCACAGGAAATGTTTCATAGTTTGAGAGCTAATAAGTCTTGTCAGGGGAAGTTTATGGCGATAAAAACAGACATGAGTGAAGCGTATGATAGGGTGGAATGGACTTTTATCCAAGCTTTGCTTCACAAGATGGGTTTTGATCCTCATTGGGTAAGACTAATGATGGAAGGTATATCATCTGTCCAGTACCGGGTATTAATAAATGGTCACCCAAAGGGCCTCATTACCCCCCAGAGAGGCTTACGGCAAGGGGATCCTTTGTCCCCCTACCTCTTTATTCTGTGTACGGAGGCTTTAGTTGCAAACATTAAAAAGGCAGAGTGACATAAACGATTAACAGGGATGAAGGTCGCTCGGGCGTGTCCAGCGATTTCACACCTTCTTTCTGCGGATGATAGTATGTTCTTTTGTAAGGCGCAACCGGCTGAGTGCCAAACGATATTTACCATACTAAAGGAATATGAGGCTGCTTCAAATCAATCGATCAATTTTCAGAAGTCTTCAATTCAGTTTGGCCATCGGATTGGAGAAGTGGATAGACAGGAGATGAGGAATATACTAGGAATACAGAATATAGGAGGTATGGGAACAAATTTACGCTTACCAGAGAGTTTGGAAGGATCCAAGATACAGGTTTTTGGATTTGTACAGGAAAGATTAAATAAAAGGGTTAATGGATGGACATTTAGATTTTTCACGAAGGGCGGGAAAGAGGTGATTAATAAATCAGTTGTTACAGCATTACCTAATCATGTGATGTCTTGCTATAGGTTACCTAAGACAACTACAAAGAAACTAACCAGTGCGGTAGTAAAATTTTGGTGGAGTCCAGGGGGAAGTACAAGAGGGATGCATTGGAAATCTTGGGATAAATTATGCCTTGACAAGGATGAAGGTGGTTTGGGGTTTAAGGATCTCGAGGATTTTAATACGGCAATGCTTGGTAAGCAATTATGGCGTCTTATTGAAAAGCCAAATACTTTGTTTTCTCGTGTTTTCAAAGGTCGGTACTATAGGAATGGGTCACCTTTGGAACCGATCAGGTCATATTCTCCGTCATATGGCTGGAGAAGTATGATCTCTGCTAGATCTCTGGTTAGCAAAGGACTTATTAAACGGGTGGGATCAAGATCATCTATCTCAGTATGGAATGATCCATGGTTCCCAACCACTCGCCCGAGAGCAGCAACAACAAATCAAAATAATTATAATCCAGATCTCACAGTAGACTCTCTCATCAACACAGATACGCGCACTTGGAATATGCAGGTTATTAGGGATTTGGTCGACCCTCAGGATGTGAAAATAATAGAAAGCATTCCACTTGGGAGAACATGTACGGGGGATAGAGATGGATGGCATTTTACCAAGAACGGCAAATACACAGTTAAGTCAGGATACCAAGTTGAAAGGGTGTATCTTGATAGGGAACGACCAACGGGGATTTATGGACCTACAGTGGATACTTTAAAAGGATTTTGCTGGAAGTTACGGTGCCCTCCTAAGATCAAACATTTTTTATGGCAATTGGTCTCGGGATGTATTGCTGTTAAAAAAAATCTGCAGGGAAGAGGAATAAATGGTGACATATGTTGTGACAGATGTGGTGATGCAGAAGAATCGGTTAATCATGTTTTTTTTTGAATGTCCACCGGCACGACAAATTTGGGCTTTGTCAAAGATCCCTCCCTTTGAATCCGGTAACTTTCCCTATTGAGTCTTTGTTTACGAATATGGACCATTTATTTTGGCAAGTTATTCCTCAAATGGATGATCATCATTTTGCATGGATATTATGGTACATTTGGAAAGGGCGCAATAATAAAACTTTTAGTAATATAGATATAGATCCAAAGGACACATTAACATTGGCGGAAACAGAATCAACTCTCTGGGCGGAGGCTCAAGTGAGAGTGTCTCAGAGGGAAACGCAGACAGAGGTTGTTGAGACCTTACCGTCTATTGCATGGCGCTGGTGTTTTATTGATGGTTCATGGAAAGCTAATGATGTGTTTGCTGGCCAAGGTTGGTATAGTACACTCATGGTTTCATGGGGTTGATGGGAGCAAGGAATGTTAGAACTAGTCTATCCCCACTCCATTCGGAGGTGGAAGCGCTCATTTGGGCGATGGAAAGTATGAGGAATTTGCGTCAATATAACGTTACTTTTGCAACATATTGCTCTCAATTGGTGAAGATGGTGTCGGAACCAGAAGACTGGCCAGCTTTTGCAATTTATTTAGAGGATATCAAAACGCTTCGAGGGAATTTTCAAAGCTCAGAAATTATCTATGTCTCCAGAACTCTGAATTCACGGGCGGATAGTCTAGCACGCAGTGCCAGAAAACAATCGTCTTTCGTTGTTCACATGGATACAGAGCTACCGGTTTGGTTTGCAGAGTCAGTATGAGTCTGTTTTATTGATGTCAAAAAAATAATATAAAAACAAAAATAATATTCTTCTATATTTTCCTCTAAAATAGAGAAACTAATAGAAACAGTGAATTCACGTGTAGAGAAAAATAATAGAAGCCAACAAAACCGTAATGACAAATTATGAAAATTGAATGGAGATGAAGCAGTGACCAAAGTGACCGGAACCAGAGTATTTATCGGGTTCCGGTTATACCGGACCGGTTAAAAACCCTTTTTCATTCCCTTTACCTTTCTTTCTCTTACACTCCCCGTCTCCCTTTCTTCCTCAAATCATCAATTACATAAGAATCCTCAATTGTGATTCTGAATTTCGGTCTTGTTCTCGAATTTCACTATGCTAAGATGGAGAAGTCTCCTCTCTCTGAAAAGCTCAATTTCAACAACATCTTCGGCGGCTACGAGAACCATTCTCGCTCCATTTCATTCGACCAGTGTTTTGTCCGAGAAATCGAAGAAACAATTTGGTTCCGTAAGATCTTTGAATTTGGGTCGTTCTCAGAAACTGTAATTAGATGTTTGATTCTTTCTTTCTTTCTTTTTCGCAGGATAGAGCTTCCAAGGGTGGTTCAACTTCTGACTCTTCAAAGGTATATCTGAAAAGTTGTCAACTTTGATTATGGTTGATGCATTGTTCGGATGATTTTTGATGCATTGCAACCAAATGGGTTTTGCAAAGCTGTATACTTTCATTTGAGGAGATGGTTGCTTGTTAGATGAGTTTTGGTAGAAACCCAATTAAGTTTACGATAAAACTTGGACCTGTATTTGAAGAGATAGACCTTTTTGTGTATTTATTCATACTCATAAGAAAGAAAGTTATCCTCTGAAGCTGCAAAATGTTGATCCCAGAACTCGTCCGTAAGGTTCACATGCACCGTAAAGGAGAAGGGGCGTCGCACTGCTGCCAAAAAGACTCTAGACAATCTTCTCCACCACAGGGGACTTAACGATCCACTTCAGGTTGAACTTTTCTTCTTTCTTTAATAGCTTCAGTACATATCTTATATGTTTGTATACATTGTTTGTCTCCCATAAAGGTCTAGTTTCTAGTGTGTATTCTTAAGCTTGTCTTTTCTTATAACGTAGAATGAGTGGAACTTTGGTCCAAATCCGCTTATCCGAGATAGGCATATGAAGAAAAAATCTCCACCTGGCCGGGGAAAGAAGCCTCGTGATAAGAAAACAAAACGTGAGTTACTTTCCTTCTATTCTCTTCTTTTCTTAGTATCTCACAACTCTTGACTCTCTGTATACTTTGGATATATTAGGATGGCACAGAGAAGGAAACACCGACGATGACTTTGACGCTGATGCTACTAATAAATTTGACAAGAAATGGAGAGAAGCCTGGACGAATCATTCTCACAAGTCCTCCTCTTATTCTAGAGACTCGACATCTGGATTTCAATGGACAGAAGGGTGGAGCTGGACAACTCAGTCTCAAAGAAGCAAAACCTGGAGCCATGAGTCTTGTGAAGAGCCTCTCATAGTTGGGTCTCAGTCTGATAGGAATGCTCTTGGGCTACCTCTAGCTGGTCCCCTCAAACTAGAAGATGTTAAGAACGCGTAAGTCTTCCAACTGATTCCTCAAAATATGACAAAAAGAGTATTATTTCTCTAAAGTCTTTCTTGTTTTTGCAGCTACCATTCCTCAGCTAAGATATGGCATCCGGATATGCATCAGGGGCCTTCTAAGGTAATGCTTTTAACCAAAGATTGGGATTGTTTTAGGTTTTTCTCAAGTTATGTGTGACAGATTGTTGTGATGGCAATTGTAGGCAGCAGCTCAAGAGAAGTTTAAACGCTGTGTTGATGCATACAATTCTCTCTGTTCTGCACTCTCTTGACGTTTACACGGAGAGGCATTGATACATCATTCTTTAGTAGGAGTTAGAGTTTTAAAATTGCTAAGGTTCTCATGATGATTTGATTATGAGAAAACATGCCTCTCTCAACCTTTCTCAGCATTTGATAAACAAAAATAAAACAGCAATATATGCAAGTGATTTATGTTCCTGAGCTGATAAATAATAATAATTTAAGAAAATGGGTAACATTAAAATATCAGTTTCAAATCTCTAACTTTTTCTATCTTCTCTTTGTTATTTTAGTGCCTAGTCTAATACAAGGCTTGAACATACATCCAAACTCTATGAAACTTTCACTTATATATAACATATAGTAAGGATTTCAAAACTTTATCAACATTCTTGAATTAGCAAGTCACCTAACCACAGAGGCTACTTCACACTGGTGGAATAGCAAAGGTACCTCCTAGTGACCTGTGAATAGTTTCTGCGTCCTGCGTTGTTAGTATCTCTGGAATGGACATTCCACCAGAGATGACGATTTCTGTTGCAAGAAAAAAGTTGAAACTTTGAGATCAATTTGGTAAGAGTTTGATCAAAAGTTTCAAAAGTTACCTATGCCTTCACGGACTGAGAGGTTAGGTCTTATGATGTCCTTTGAGCTAATGAGGAAAATGTCTCCAAGATAAAGATGATTAGTGGGGACATAGACACAGCAAAGCTCCTCTCCTCCAGCACGGCTTCGAAGAATCACAGTGGATGTAATGAAACCAAAAGCGTATTCTCCCATATGAGGGTGTCTGATAATCGCCACCTCCTTGAATGCACCTGAGCTTTGTTCTGTACGAGAAAATTAGGGTAAGGATTAGGTAAGTAAAAGAATTACATAAAATTTACTGAGTTTAGAATTGACCAGGTGAGATAGCTCCGCTGATTTGTTTAGAAGCGGAGTAGATGTAGCTGATGAGAGGCATTTTCTTGATAAACCATTCACCAATGCTGAGAAGTGAAGCTCCAAGCCATGAAGACATGAATACACCAACCAGGAAGATGAATGTGATGGATGTCACAAAGCCAAGTCCAAACATGTTGATTCCGAGATGGGTATAGATTGGGGAGAAGAAACCATCAACGAAATGAATGAACCACCATGTGAAGTAAAATGTGACAGCTATTGGAAGAAGAATGACACTGTAATCCAAGAAAGTAATCAATCATGTTGGAGTGATCCTTGAAGATGAAAGTGATTCAGAAACAAAGTAAGGGAGGTTATGTACCATCCGGTCATAAACTTTTTGGAGGCCCAGCTTCGGATGACTTTATAAACCGCCTGTTTGTTTTGTTACATTAACGACATTGAATAACTTAACACACAAGTAACTAACTCCGAGCTCTAGGTCAAAAGCAATGATCATCTAAACTTGAGGAACAATAACACCATTTTATCCTAACAAGCGAAACTATATATGTAGTCGTCGTTATGTATTAGTGATTCGTAAGGAAATGAAAAAAAAAAGTAAAGATAGAAAGACCTCTCTTCCGGCAACGTGAATCGGAGAAGCAAGAGGAGATGGTGGAACAGAGAGAACGACCTCGCGAGGAGAAGCTCCTGATTTATTATGCATCGGAATCAGACGCTCCAAATCTCTCTCCATCTCTCTCTCTCTCTACCCCACAAATCTCAGTTTCTTGGTACTCAAATCTCTCTGAATCGCTTCGTCGATCTCTGATGTTTTTTCTCCGGCTTGTGTGTGAGAGCAACGAACTGCTAAGCATGCATTTTTGCTGTTATGGTGACTTTGCTACATTCTGGGCCTTTATTGTTCATTATTGGGCCGCATAATGAAGCCTAGTATTTATGATACGTGGCAGAGACGATTCGACAGTTGATAGAGAGATGATTTGGTTTTACACATCCTCCTACGTTACTTCTTTCCACAAACTAGCAAACCCATATAAATGAAATTTAGGGCTGGAATTATTATCCGAGATCCGGATCCGATCCGAGATCCGATCCGGATCCGAGACGAAAATAGGATATTTGGGGTGCCCTGGATCCAGATCCGGATAGTAAAATGTCAGATCCGTCGAATCCGGATCCGAATCCGGATATCTGGATTTTTAGGTCCGGATATCCGGATCCGGATCCGTTATTTTTTAAATAAATTAAATTTAAAATATTATTAATAATTATAGTTCATTTATTAATATTTATACATAAAATTAGTCTTATAATATTATTAAAATTATACATAAATATATTTATAAATTGTGTAAATATATTTAATTTCTGTAATATTTATAGAATTTTTGGCATTTTAAAAATTATTTTTATTTTTTTATAGTTATTTTAACGGATCCGGATCCGAATCCGGATATCCGCGGATATCATGATATCTAGACGGGTATCCGGATATCCGGAAGACACGGATCCGGATCCGGATCCTAAAATCACGGATCCGACGGATCCGGATCCGGATACCCCAAATATCCCGGATATCCGGATCCGTCCCACCCCTAATGAAATTTGACTCTTTTTTGATAATCCAGTATCCGACCCCACCGGGCCTAAGCCCATGCCATTACAGGATTTTTAAACCTCCACTTAAGAGCCCCTGGTTACACGAAGTGGTCTGGAGGGCGAGAGCAGTCCATATGAATACCCTCGTGGCCCGGACAAATGTTTGCAGCTGTGGGGATTCGAAACCAGAGTATTGAGGTCCAAGCTCTCTCAGCTGGACATCGTCCCACCACTAGCCCACTTGCACGGATTATGAAATTTGACTCTTACCACATTTTCAATGGTACACTATTTTTTCCTCTATAATTTACACTAAAATAGAGTAACTCTATTATAGTATAAATTTTGTTTCAATGATACTTTATTTTAGTGTAAATTTTGTTTCAATAATTTACTTTATAATAAAATTACTGTATTATAGAATAAAATATAGAGTAATACAATTATTTCACTTCCAATATAGAGTGAAAAAAATGACAGTTCTCTACATTTTACTCTACAATAAAATAACTCTATTACATAGTAAATCATTGGAGCAAATTAACACTATAAAAAAATTATCTATTTTAAGAAAAAAAATAATATGCCATTAAAGATGCCTTAATACTAAAGAGAAACAGATGGAATGGAAAAGAAATACTATTTTTATC
This sequence comes from Eruca vesicaria subsp. sativa, assembly GCA_932364175.1. Taxonomy (NCBI): domain Eukaryota; kingdom Viridiplantae; phylum Streptophyta; class Magnoliopsida; order Brassicales; family Brassicaceae; genus Eruca; species Eruca vesicaria. The sequence continues at coordinate 178,014 of CAKOAT010572931.1, forward strand.
GATGGTAAGAAAAATTAGGAATATTAACGAATGCATAGATCTTTTCATTTTTTTGGTTACCAATTATAATCTAAGTGATGATGATTATCCGCAGAGAGAGTTTTCGTACCCGATTTAAATGAAAATTGAAATTTTCGTAATCACTTCCAATTTCTTTTTGTTTTGTGGAAACTGTGTCTCTCACGAACCCACCTAAGTCTACGAAGCCCACAAGGATCTCAAATAAAAAGACTGTCACCACAACAAGCATATTAGCCCTCAACTGGGAAATCAACCAAAGGTCCCTTGACGAAAACATATATCAACTAGTACAAAATTTAATTTCTATACATGAATTTTCAAAATTTAGTTTTAATATAATATTGGTTTGATTTTCGTTAGTCAAACGTTACGGAAAATAAATTATCATTAACCAATAAAAAGAAATCAATCAATTCTTATAACAACAGGGTCAACGGTCCTAATGAATATATAAACGCTTCACATATATGAAATACTAGGATAAGCCCGCCCTACAGGCGGACGCGTGAGTAAATAAACAATTAGTACAAATTTATTTAAAATGTTTGATTTTTTTTAACTAAAAGTATTATTGATATTCATAAGTTAATTATAACAATTTAACTATTTCTTATGTTTGCTCTCAGTCTCAGTAGTATATTTGAAATAGATGAAAAAATACATGTTGAAATTTATGGTATTGTAAAATCGTTTTGAAAATAAAAAATGAGTAACACGATTCACAATAAGATAAAAAATAATAATTTAAATTACTTTTTCTTCTTGTATGATTTGTGTAATTTTTTATGATTCATGTATTTAATTCTGAATGTTGTAATTAATGTTTTCAATTTGTTTTGATAAATACATGTTTCTCAAGAAATAGTCCTTTGATTCTTTTTTTGGACAACAAATAGTCCTAGATTCATTCATTCAAAGATAAACGACAAATGACTTAGGTTAAATGTTATTATAGACGAACCATTAAGACCTCCAAAGTCTGCATGCTTGTTGGCTGTTGCTTTTGAATATGATCAAGCTTTATAAAATCTCTCGTGTTATAGCATCTCCAGTCGTAGCATGACCATGTTTTCTCCACATTATTATCAATAATGTCCTCAAGTGCGACAGTCAAAACACTACAAGAAAACAGAGCGATACTGAGGGAATTTCCGAGGGAACGTTGTTTCCTCGGAATATTCCGATGATATTCCGAGGGAATTCCGAGGAAACACAATTTATGTGTTTCCTCAGAATTTCCTCGGAATATACCTAGGAAATTCCGAGGAACAAAAGTCTCCTCGGATTTTTCCGATGCCATTCCGAAGACGAAATGTCCCTCGAAATAAACCCAGGAAAATCCGATGAGAAATTATAGCCGTTAGATAGCCGTTGTGGTATTTCAAAAATTCCGAGGAAATTCCGACGCAAACGGCTATTCCCTCGGAATTTCCTCGGAATTTCGTGGGAATTGTCAGCAGATGATATCTATAAATACAAGCACCCCTCATCCTCTTCATTCACTCCATATCTTCATCCTCTCTCATTCTATTTTGCACACACGAATCTGATTGAAAAAACATGTCTTCTTATAATTATCATCGCTCGTGGATCGATCGACCTCATATGGATCCGAACACGAGATTGCTTACGCCAGAATTTGAAAGTGGTCTAAA
>CAKOAT010572931.1:184129-195938 GCA_932364175.1 Eruca vesicaria subsp. sativa
CAGAAAGGAGGCGGAGTGAGAAGATGATGGAGGCGTTCTTGAAGAAATTCCCAGAGCATAACTTCGACGACGACGACGACGAGGAGTAGTTCTTTTTATTTCTTGTTTCTGTTTTGAATTTCTGTTTTGAATATTACTTTTTAACATTATCTATATTATGTTTTTATTTGAATTTCAATTTTCAATTTAAAAATTTTAATTTTAATTTTTAAAAATAAATTTATATTATTTTAAAAAAAATTAAAAATTACGAAATTTCCGAGGAATGATATTCCTCGGAATATTCTGAGGGAAAACATTCCTCGGAATCTCCGTCGGAATATTCTCAGGAATACCATCCCTCGAATTATTCCGAGGAATACCTTTCCTCGGAATTTACCGAGAGTTTGAAGTCCTTGGAATATTCTGACGGATGGCTTCCTGGGAATATTCCGAGTAGTTTCTTCCCTCGGAAATTTTCGTTGGAATTCCGACAAACGGTTCCATCGGAAAACTTCCTCGGAATATTTTCCGTCGGAATGTCCTCGGAATATTCCCAGGAAATTCCGACGAAAACTGCGATTCCGAGGAGAATTTTCCGAGGGACATTTTTTTCGGAATATCGTCGGAATCGCCTGATTCCGACGACATTCCGAGGAAATCGTCCCTAGGAATCGATGTGTTTTCTTGTAGTGAAAGGGGACAAAAATTAAACAACCAAAATAGCGTTGATCCAATTTCCAGCAACAAATCAGTTTTTCACATTATGGAACATAGCTTGCCTCTAATCTCAAATCACAAAGCCTTCTTTAGCACACACCTTCCTGAGTCGTCGAAACTTGAAAAGAAGTCATACACCAAAATGGTTTATCTCCGGGATAGTAAGGAGAAGCCCATTCTACTTCATTTTTCTTTATTAAAGATTCCACTTAGATACAATTTTCAATATTAAAAAAAAAAAGAAGATTCCATTTAGATTCAGTAAAGCATTTCCTTTCATACCACATAATTTTTCGTTTATCCGGTTTGTTGTGGATATGTTTTTGTTTTGTAGTGTTTCTGCCGTGATGATACAATGGACATGATGGAATACCTGAGCTCTCTCTGTCAGCAAATTAAAGTCCTCCCGAGACAGTGTGATGCTCTGAGCTGAGCTGCAAACTCAGAAGACGCGACCCCTATAAACGAAAGCTTGTTAGAAATAATAAATTTAATAATCAATACATCAACATAGTGGAATGAAATCAACAAACCAAATGATAATAATCTCTCTAATCAATGGTGTATTACTAATAAAAAAACTATCCACTTAAAAAAAACATCAAACAAAAGTATCTATCTTTTTTTTTTCATCGTTGGTTTGTGTACTAATAATAAATATATGGCAACACATAACCACTAGTAAAAATCTTTCGCATAGCCACAACATAGCCACTTAAAAATCGTGGCTTTATAAGCCAAAAAAACGTGGCTATTTAATAATTAGCCACGATTCTATGTCAAAAATTTACAGTGGCTATAGCTTCGTGGCTTAACAAAATCGTGGCTTAGCGTGGCCTTTTAGCCACGGTTTTACCACGGTATTTTCGTGACTTTAATAGTCACGGTATTGCCACATTTTAAATGTTCGTGGCTATTTCAAAAATAAAAACAAAAAAAAAATAAAACAAAATTTTAATTAATTGCTAAGATATAAAATACAAATCATTATATATAAATACGTATATACATAGTTACATACAAATATAAAAATGGATATATATACATAAATTAATTACTCTAAACCTAATTAAACAATTACTTAACTAAGCCTAATTAAGCAGATCTAAACCTAATTAAGCTTCAACCACCGTCTCGACACTGTCCTCCTCCACCCTTGCCACCAGCTGCTGTCCTCGCCACCGTCGTCACACCCTCTCAGCCGTGGTCAACAGCTTCCAAATCGTCAACACTGCCTGCTCGACCTCCACAACGACATCGTTCTCTCCACGCCGTCTTCGTCTTCGTTATGTCAACGCCGTCGTCGTCCTGTCATCGTTCTCTCCACGCCACCGTCTTCGTCCTCTCCACCAGCTTCTTCCCGAGCTCCCTCTCTTCTGCTTCGTTCTCCCTACACCATCATCGTCGTCGTCTTCTTCAAGAGATTCTGTCTTCCATCTTCATCCTCTATCGAAACCATATCTATCTCTTCCTTCTCCATCTCTGTCTTCGAACGATGGCTCTCAAACACATACACACTGAACAAAACAAAATCAGACGCAGATCTGAGTTTTGGGGAGAAGTGATAAGAGAGAGAGAGAGAGCCAGCGTGGATGCAGAGAGGGGAGATGTGAACCATTGATTTATTGTAATCAATGGTCCAGATTTGCAATCCTCACTATCTTTGTTTCAGCCAATAGAAAACTAGTACATGGATCACCAATTAAATTTGTTTTTGTTTTTGCTTTAATATTTTTTTGACAGTTTTTTGCTTTACTATTATGTGTAAGAGATTTTCTTAAAAACAATGTAAATATGAGTGTTGAATATTAATTTTAAGGAATGGAGTTTATGTTGAAAAATCGTGGCTATAGTACTAGCCACAGATGTAACTGTGGCTATATCGTGGCTAGGTAAATGTTTTAGCCGGGAAGAAAAGAAAAAAGCAAGCGGGAATGAAAATTTTACAAAGTGCCACGGTAAAACAGTGGCTAAACCGTGGCTAGACAGTTAGCCACGAAAATATGCAGTGGCAATACCGTGGCTATTTATTTTTATCGTGGCTAATTCAAAATCGTGGCTAGTGGCGGGATCATGGCTTTTTTAATTTAGCCACGATTTTGGAGTGGCACTACCGTGGCTATGCGGAAGATTTTTACTAGTGAACCAAACTACTTACTATGTTGCAATTGCACAAAATGTTGCTTTCTAATACTGTCCTTCTCCTGTATAAGCCCCCTAAACACTGCTTCAAAGTCCATCCAAAGCAGCTCGCAAACTCACTCGATATATTTGTTCTTTCTACGTGAAATAAACTCTTCCGATATTGTCACGTGAATTGCTTCTATCCACACAAAGTTGTTTCAGAATTTAAGACCAAGAGAAGTGTTATGTAAATATATATATACTAATATAGTAAACCTTTTGTTCCTCAAGACAGTGGAAGAAGATGGATTGCTGTGCCATTTCCTCTTCCTCAGATTGATGAACCAATTGTTTTTCTGCTTACCGGTTAATGAAATTGAGATAAAGAATTAGAAATAACATTAACTAACACTGGATCAAACTAATATCAAAACAGAATAACATAATCAAGATAAAAAGAAAGAGAGAGAAGAGAGCTTTCTAGTGAAAACATCTCCCGAATGTGTTAAGAAATATTGTTAAATCAAAAGGTTATTTATTCTGAATTTTAACACAATCTTTTGTTTTTAAGCACATGATGTTCATAAGTTTTCACTGGAATTATCTTGGCTTGAGGAGGAGCATCTCCTCATCCATAAGCTCTCCGCCGCCTTTGACGTTCATGGGTTCCCAAAACCTCAGAAGTAGAACCTCGACGGAGGAAGAACACCCACCAGCTTGCAAATCACCAAGGAAGAGAGATGCGTTAATCATTCTATAGTGTCAATTGATATTATGTGTTGTGAGGATGTTATTTACTCGTACCTTTTTATTCTCTAGATGCACCGCCTGGAAGAGGGGAGATGCAATGAATGCGATATTGTGGTCGAAGTTGGATGAATGAGTTAAGAACCTCTTTTATGGCAGTGTATCAATTTTGGTCGTAACGTCGCCATGGAGAAGAAGATGAGATGAAACGACACTTAATTACTTCCATCCTCGAATAGTAATGATAAATCGTCTCAAATGACTCTTAAGAAAATCCATTGACGGAGAGGAGAGGAAGGTCGAAGAACCCTAGATTGCGGGGGAAGAAGAAGTGGAAACGACAATACACAGACGACGGCCCAGGAAAAAAAACCGTGGGCCCAAAAACAAATATTGCCCATAACCACACCCAGCTTTCCCTATTGGACAGAACGCCTCGTTTTATTGGATTGGACAAGTGTCCCCTTCTCCTTACCCTATTATCTGACGTGGCAGAGATGGCGAATTAATGCATGACACGTGGCGTTTTTGTGAAGTATTTTCCTAGCTGGCAGCACAGGAGGGAAGCAACTTTTCTTTATAGTAATAGATATATCAACTAATACAAAATTAAAAATAAATACATGAATTTTTATTTTATTTTAATATACGTTGATCTAATTTCCATTCATCAAACATTACCGAAAATAAATTGTCACGTGTTGATTAAATGAGATTTTTATTGTATTATGTGATAATTTAACTGTGTGGTAATTGGCTAAGAATAATAAATTATTTAGATCAAACAATTTCATTCTCGTGTAATTTATTAGTTAGTTTTTTTCTTAATTTTTTTGTTCGTTGATTTTTTGGTTAAAACAAAATCAAACAGAAAGAAACGAGAATGTATAGCTTATCAGACATCTACACACAAAAAAATTATGCAAGTGAAATATAAATTTGAGATTATTACACTTTGTCAATTAAAATAATCTAAATATGCACACGAATTATGTAATTTTTCAACAAACTAGAAATAATAAAATTGTATTGGCCTACACTTGTAAAAGTTAGGCCCACTAATGCTAGTTAGTACGAGCCCCTTATTCTACTGGGTTAGTAGTGGATACGTCCATTACTGATTACTCCATGTCTTGGCAGATATTAGGGGTTGGATACCTCAAAAGGTTACTTAAGTGATAAGAATATGCACATGAGAGTATAAGTGGACAGTACGTTATCTTTTATCTGTCGACAGTGGACAGTACGTTATCTAGAAAGACAATTGGTCAAATTACATGATAAAAACGTAATTAATAATAACAAACAAAGAAGAAAAATAAAGTTAAAGATAACCACCCAACCAGATCTTGATCCTTTTGAGAGATGTTTTTTTTCTTTTTTCTTTTGTTCTTTGTGGTTGGTTATTTTGCTGTCATTCTCCTCTTGTTTGAGTGTTGGACAAGGACCCTATAATACAGTACGGGTCGAAAGATACCAACGTTGGCGTTGTAAACCAGTGATTACTTATACAATAAAGTTGAGCATCAAACATCTAATTCCAGTTTTTGAGAACGAAAATGAAATCGGTTGAGTAGACTAGTCCGAAAGCATATCATACTGTCTGACATGAATTTAGAATATCCGATTAATATTAAAGAGTTAACCAATAATCTATTATAAATCACATAGACCAAAGCCTAAATCAATATATATTAGCCAAATAGTAATAATTTAGTTCCAAATGAAATTGAATTCAGAACTGATGTAGGTATACATACATTCTAAGTTTCAAACCATTGAAGCCTAGATCACGAGTATGTATGAAACTGCATCAAACACACTGATTTATTCACATAATAAGAGAGAGCGTTGAGCGCGGTTAATTAGTCTTCCTTTGACGGCTACGCAGTTTAAAACTTGATAAGTTCTATGTTTGTTGTGCACGGTACATTTATTTAGTTATATATATTAGCAAGGATATGTACATTTTATCCAAAAAGGGTATGTATAAATAGTCTTTTTACACAGTTATATTTCATATAATTTTTGTATACAATTTATAGTATTTTTTAAAGCCACTAGCCAGGTGAAATATTAGTTTTGTCTAGTGAAGAAACATGTAATATAGTTATATAACTATTAAACATATAATATAGTTATATAACTATTAAATTATAACACATTTTTTCTCCTTGACAATTTTCTAATTATATATTCTTAAGATAACAAACATTATTAGAATTAATAATAAATATACTTAAAATATTATTTAGGAAGAAAATTTAATTAACTATTGGAATAAAACACAAACTTATTTTATTTTACTTTATTATGAGAGAAAAAAATGATGTTAACCATTCGAAATACTATAAGAGAAATACATGTCTTGTCTTGCAACAGCGCAGTCTTCTTATAACTTAACAGACTAGCTCACCTATAGCAACTCTGAATTTGTTCTCTCTGCTTGCTTAAAGCCTGCCTCTTTGGCTCAGTTGAATCTTACATATTTGAATCTTTCTTTGATCATATTATTTCAGAATTAAGTATATAGTATGTCAATCCATATTCTTGGGTACACCACAAGAAAAGAAGAATGGACGAACATACTCTGGATCAAAGGATACTCAAACGTATAATGGATCAAAATTTTGTTCTTATTTCTTTGAAAACATATTCTTAATTTTTATTTTATTTTAAAATCATTAATTAGTTAGTCTCGATTATTCAATCGACAAAATATGGGGTTAAATTTTTTACAAAAAGATAAATACTTTCTCATTGTTGAAGTGCCAAACAAGCATACCAATATCAGATTCACTTTTAATTACATTTGAAAATATAGTACTAAAAATAATGTCTAGTTGTCTACAAAGTTCTCCAAGAGTAATAACAATCGGATGCATGTAAGAAGTTTTTAGATGAAATACATAGAAGACAAGAGACCTTAAGATATGGGAAATAGATTATATATGCAGACCAATATGATTTCTAGTAAAGATAGATACGATCGTAGACAATAATGTATGTTAACAACGACATTTTTTTTGCTATAAGATAGATTACAGAGTTATCATTTATACGCACATATACATATTTCAGTAGAAACAATTCATTTTGCTTTCTGTTAAAGATTTTTCTAGGCTTCCTGTTGATATTTACTACTATTATTCTTGTCTTGGCAAAACCATCATCTACTTTAGGAGAGGAACGAACTAAGTATATAACCCAAAATAGGGAACAAAAGAAAAAAAGAAAAAGAAGTAGCAGTTGAGTGTTTGATGTATCCAGTTGAGTTTATTCGTTATGTACTTTTTCTGATTATTGCTTTAAGAAAATACTTTGAGTTGGAGTTTGCTTCTTTGACTGATCAATTGAATCTCTCGTTCCCCAAGCCAAAGAAAGAAACACAAGATGTTGCTTTTGATCATTGCCAAGAATCTCACTTCGGAATTCTCTTTACCTTTACTCTTTTTGTTTTTCATTCCTAGTTTAAACAGTACTAGTTTTCCTTAATTCTTACCAAAGAGCCAAATACTGAGCCTTCTTTAATATATACATCATTTTCTTTTCTTTTGAAATCTTTATTTAATTATATATATATATATATATATATATATATATATATATATATATATATATTGTGAGCCTTGGATATTAAAAATAATAATACACCAAATAAACAAATATTTGATACACCAAATAATTTGACATTTCCCTGTTTTCTAAAAGTTTGATAGTTAATAGTATAATTATAGTTAAACAAAAGAATGTATAATTTTGTCTAATTGCATTGTATACCCGAAATGTAATTTGATTAAAAATAATAGGGTATTTAATCATTATTTTGTAGTTTGAAATTAGTAATATCTTCTAAAAAAATTTGGTTATTACTTCAATTGTTTTTACTTTTTTCTTTCTCATCAATTGTAAGATACGACGATCGAGTACTAAGACCGTGATTAACTTCGAGTTCTTAAAATCATTATTTAAGAATCAGTTCTATGTTTTCTTAATTAAAAGTTAAGAAACAGTTTCTTAGTTTCCGCTAAGAACTTCACTTTAAGAATTCAGGGTTAATCATGCTTTAATTAGTTACATTTCATTAATTTGGACGTCCGGGGACAGCTCGGATTGGGTTGGAGAACTTAAAAGCGCAATGAGTGAAAGGGGGCTTCGTAATCGGAGAGAGACCAAATCCTTAGAAGACCGTGATATTGTCATTCACGTGGGCCTCTTTTGACCAACCCTTCCGACACTAAAACTCCAGATATTGCACTTCTCATGATTACACATACTGCCTATTAAATAATTTTTGTATATCTTTAACTTGACAATGCAAAACAAAGTCTGCTGTATTATTGCTTTAAGAATGTTAAACTTGTATAGTAAAAATTCGTCGCTTTTATTACTTGAAACAAACATGTAAAAGAACTCATTCATGTACTCTATATACTTTCCTTAAATACCCGATAAAACTGAAACGAGTGTAAAAACCATTTGAATTGCATTGATATTGATTCAAGAATGCAATATAAAAAAGGCACCTCCCAACACGAGATTGACATGTTTTCACCACAGAAATGTGAATGTTAAACATGCATCTAGTATATTTGAATATAGGAAATGAAATAAGTGGTGCCCCACTTCTTAAAACATCTATATTATTATTGATGATTGAGACCAAGTGTTTAAGAATAGTTACGATATGTATTCCGTACCCAAAAAGGAAAATCTCGATTAAGAAAATATTGAGTTAACTAAAGGCCTTGAGAATATTCATTGTAGAATTGTTGCTTTCTTTAGATAAAGTAGAAAAAGTAATGTAATCTTCACTACAATTGATTCGATCATACCAATTCCTTTTGTCGTGAAGTTAAACAAAGGGTCTGTATAAATATGTAGCCATGTCTTAATTTGTACCATATAACCTACTCACAAAGCAACCAAAACATATACATCTCTAATCTCTCTCTCACTGTAAGCTTTCAATTCATGATGGGATACCAAACAAACCCTAATTTCTCCATGTTTTACGACCAAGACCACCCTCATTATGATTATGATGACCTCTCTTCATCAACTTCTGTTGATTGCACTCTCTCCCTTGCAACACCATCTACTCGTCTCGACGAACACAGTAGATTTTGTTCTGCCAATTCTAACAACATCTCCGGCGACTTCTACTTTCACGGAGGAAGCGCAAAAACGACATCGTACAAGAAGGGCGGCAGTGATCATAACATACCTCGCCGTTGTGCTAGCTGCGACACAACTTCTACTCCTCTATGGAGAAACGGACCAAAAGGACCTAAGGTAATTTAATATCAAAAGCAAAAGTATCATTTTGTCCATCAATATTTGTCGTATATCTTATTTGGATGTATTCTAAACTCTTTTTATAAATCGGTTATTAAAAATAAAAATTTAAAACACCTAGACTGATCAGTTCAGTTTTTAGCTTAGATAATTTGTTTAAAAATCATAAAATATGAAGTTGGCATTTATTATTTTAATCTCGACTTAGTACACATATTTATATCTAGTTGTATATACTATATAAACAAAATCAACATATATGAATTTTTAGTAATATTTTGGATGTAACAAATGATTTAACTTGGCGCAGTCGTTATGCAATGCGTGTGGGATCAGATTCAAGAAAGAAGAGAGGCGTGCAGCTGCCAGAAACTCAATAACGTCCGGTGTTGGTTCATCGATGACAGAAGTTCCGGCAGAGCCGTACAACGGAGGTGGAAACTATTACACTCATCATCATCACTATGCTTCGTCGTCACCTTCGTGGGCTCATCAGAACACACAAAGAGTTCAGTACTTCTCGCCGCCGCAGGAGATGGAATATCCGTTCGTTGGCGACGTCTCAACTGCGTCTTTTCTGTCTTGGAACTGACGCCACGGAGACCAATGGCGTTCTCCACCATTTTGATGAGATGAAGAAGCAACGTTAACTATGGATGATGATGAAAGGTCTTGTCATAGATTCTCATCGAAAGTAAATCAGTCTTGGTCAAATTCATTATACAGTAGTTTCTTTTTATTTATTTATTTCATACCTCGACTCTATCAACTTGTGTTTTCTTTTCATGACTTTTTGAAAGTTAGATATATATACGTTATGTTTTATGACCCTTTTCATGATGTTCCACTGAGAGCCAGGATTTGCATCCTGGAATATATTATATGTACTGAGCCTTGTCTTTCCATAAGAAATATCAATCGAAATCACAAATCTAAATTCTTCTTCTCTTTATAGTTCTTGACTTTTTGTACATAATAAAGCTCTTATGGGGTATTTGATTTTCTATCATATTTCTAGATAGAGCTCTTTTGTGGATAACTCTTCTTTGTTTATTTTTTTAAATTCTTATGAATCGGCATATATAACTGGATACTAAGGAGCAACTCCAACCATAACATGGTTCTGAAATAATACCAAATTGGATATTTTGGTGTAAAGTTTTTTTCCATCTCCAATAATCACACTAAATCTCACACCAAAATAATATTAAATATTATTAAATTGTTAGTTTTAATAAGTTAATACTTCTGTTATTTGTAATTGACTAATTACAATGATCACAGTTATATTTATATTTATTTGTTAAAATTTGATCATTTTATCGTTTTACTATTTTTAAAAAAAAATATTATTTTATGTAAAATATTAGGTGAATTAAAAATTTATACATTTAAAATGAAATTAATTTATTTTGTTACAATCTAATATAATTGATAATGCTTATTTAGTTATATCATCAATTTAAAATATAAAGAAAATAATATTTTAATATTTAGTAATAGGAAATTAAAATGGAGAATACAAACATTATGATTTATTTATTTTAACTATATCTTAAAACTAATTAATAATTTTAATTTATGTCTAATGAAATGAAAATAGTGAAATATATTATTTTATTTTTTTTGGTGTGATACATAGTAATTTACAAAACACCAAATTTGGTAAGATGGTGACAATTCTGGTCTATAATTAAATTACATCATTTTTTTTTTGATGTCTCATTTTTTTTTATTTTGATGTCTCAATGAAGTTGTTAATTTGTTTATTTTTTTTATTTTGATGTCTCAATGAAGTTATTTTCATTTAATTCTGGTCTATAATTAAATGAAAATAGTGAAATATATTATTTTATTTTTTTGAGTGATACATACTAATTTACAAAACACCAAATTTGGTAAGATGGTGACAATTCTGGTCTATAATTAAATTACATCATTTTTTTATTTTGATGTCTCAATGTAATTTAATGATGTCGTGATACGTAGTCGTAACTCTTTTAGTAGTTTATTAGTCGTAATAAAGTTAGTAGTTAAGTAGTCGTAATGCGTGTAGTAGTTCATGAGTCGTAAATATTAGTAGTTACTTAGTCGTAATATTACAACTAAGTAACTTCGACAGTTGTTGTCGATTAGTCGTAAATCAAAGACTAATTTACGACCAATTTAGATTTTATTTTTAAATAAAACGATTTTTAATTTGATTTTTTTTTTTAATTTTTGGTTTTTAATTCGATTTTTTTTTTTAAAAAATAATAAATTTTAAAAATATATATATAAAATTATATTTGATTAAAATAATATATAAAGTATTCATACAAAAAACCGAAAAACTAAGGTGTTTTGTTGAGGTTCATGTTTTGGAAGAACTCAGAAGAGTGCTGCTCCGCACGTCGATCCATATCCACTTGCTCTTCCGGAGTGGGGTCGGGGCTAAAGCTCGGACGTAGAGCTTGCCATGCATTGGCAACCGTCGGGTTTGGGTTCGAGGTCTCCATCATAAGATCGAACATATTCGCCATAGCCTTGAACTTGTCTTTATGCTCGTCTATGACTTTGTGACTTTGTTGGCAGCTGCTAGTTCCCGTCGGAGAGAAGAATCTTCTTCTATTCTTGCTGCATGTTCGGCCCTCGTCCTCGAGACATCGTTCACCGTCCCGATCCCAACAATACGTCCCCTTTTCTTCGGAGCAACCTACAAATTAAAGATCAAATTTTAAGTAAAAATGTGAAAATTTAATAAAAAAATTAAAAATGTTAATAAAGTTAAAAATTAAAATAATTTACCTGCTCGAAAATCTTGTCTTGGTCGATGGTTGTAAGTTGGACCGGTGGAGCATCCGGATTTTGTTGCGACATCTGAGTCTGGACCTCTTCGATCCGAGCCTCTACCTCGTTGTAGATCTTCTCTGCTTGAGGATGCACAAAAGTCCCATCAGAA
>CAKOAT010574042.1:11424-32814 GCA_932364175.1 Eruca vesicaria subsp. sativa
ATTATCACCTTCAAGATAACATTGTCAAAAAGTATAAAGGGAAACATCTCTTGTACTTGGTGAAAGGTGCTGCTTATGCTCATACGGTTTCAGATTTTAACCGCTACATGGCTGAGATAAATAGTGCAAACCCGGACCTTGCAACGTATTTGGTGAATGCCGACGTCAGCCTATGGACAAGGGTTTATTGTCAGGGGGACATCTAAAACATAAAAACAAGCAACATCGCTGAATCTATTAATTCTGCACTGAAGCGAGCTAGAGGATTTCCGATTAAGTTTCTGCAGGAGTTCATAAGGGAGAAGCTAGGAAAGTGGTATTGGAAAAGGAGAGAAGATGCTTTGAGTCTCCCAACTCAACATAGTCGGGGTGTTGAATACTTGCTCTCTGTTTGAGAGGAGATAGCAGATACGATGAGGGCCCAACCAATTGATGGATGACGATTCTTTGTGAAAGGTGGCAAAATGGACTGTGTGGTTGATTTGGAACATGGAAAGTGTGATTGTGGTGTCTACCAAGTGGAGAAAATACCTTGTTCTCATGCTATAGCTGCGGGTACATTTGCTGGTTTGCATATATCCACACTTGTACATCCAGTGTACTCAAAGGAGTATTTGTTTGGATGATACTCAGAGAATATATTTCCTTGTGCTTGACAACAAGTTGAAGAACGCACATGCTTCCCTCCAGAGGTAAAGCGTGGTCCTGGGAGACAGAAGAAATCAAGATGACAATCTTGGTTGGAGCTATCTAGGATGAAAGGACGCAAACCCCGGAAGCAACACAGGGTTTATAGATGCTCAAACTGCAAAGAAACTGGCCATACAAAACCACAATGTAAGAAACCGGTTGATTAGTCGTTCAGACGACCTATAATTAAGTCGTCTAGTGTTGATTAGTCGTCCAGACGACCTATAATTAAGTCGTCTAGTGTTGTTTACTCGTTTAGACGACCTATAATTAAGTCGTCTAGTGTTGTTAAGTCGTCCATGGTTACCTAGTCCTCTGGACGACTTAAAGTTAAGTCGTCTAGTGTTGTTTAGTCGTTCAGACGACCTATAATTAAGTGGTCTAGTGTTGTTAAGTCGTCCATGGTTACCTAGTCCTCTGGACGACTTAAATTTAAGTCTTTTAGTGTTGTTTAGTCGTTCAGACAACCTATAATTAAGTCGTCTAGTGTTGTTAAGTCGTCCATGGTGACCTAGTACTCTGAACGACTTAAATTTAAGTCTTCTAGTGTTTTGTCAAATTGCACAACCAAAAGATTATAAGACGACTTAATTTTAAGAATTAATTGAAAGTTTAATGTACAACAACACAACATACAACAAGCATCCTAAACATCAGCCTAATCAAGTTCGAATACAAACATACAATACAAACATCAGCCTTCATAAGTACCGATCTCGTCAAAATTATCCTTGTTTTCATACAAATGCGGGAGAGTGAGCTCATTATATATATCCACAGCCATCTTATCCCTAATATTCTTCACGTGCGCGTCGTTCTTAGCAAAANTAAGTACCGATCTCGTCAAAATTATCCTTGTTTTCATACAAATGCGGGAGAGTGAGCTCATTATATATATCCACAGCCATCTTATCCCTAATATTCTTCACGTGCGCGTCGTTCTTAGCAAAATCTTTTGGATTAAATGACAGCCCAAGAGCATGACATTCAATGTATTTTAGAGCGTAGACGCCACAATCACCACCTCGGGCCTGAGGCACATTGCTTGCACGTTCAAATGTGAATGGCTCCAGAGAGTATTAGCCACGCAGCTCATCAGCGCTAGAGCACTCAACAATCAGATAAGGAACCATGTGCAGAAAAGGCTCCATTAGCAGTTCGAGGTTTGCGTCGGAGATACAAGTTACAATGCTGTCCCAGACGACTATGTGTCTCTTAGGGATCGATATCCACATAGCAACCCAATGCTCGTCCTTGTAGTTCACTGGCGCATAGATATCATCAATATCCACCCCCCACAACTTCAATGACTTGAAAAATGATGGTACATTGCCGTCATAATAGTTAAACGCTCAACCAGGGAGTCTTCTTCCCAAACCGTTGGGAGCAGGCTCCGATTCCTTAAAGACGTTGTAGCTGGCACCCCATTGCTGAGCAAAGAGATGATCAAGGAAGCGAATCCTCTCGCTCCTGAACGCTTGTGGATGTTCAGCGTACCTCTTCCTCAGCACATAAATCCAAGCATCAATGTGCTGCATTTAGAATAAAACAACTCAGAAGATATCAGACGACTTAACAGACGACTTAATGGTAAGTCGTCTGGTAAGTATTCTACGTAGACGACTTAACAGACGACTTACCATTAAGTCGTCTTGTAAGTATTCTTTGTGAACGACTTATCAGACGACTTAATGGTAAGTCGTCTACAAAGAAGACTTACCAGACGACTGGTAAGTCGTCTACAAAGAAGACTTACCAGACGACTTAACGGTAAGTCGTCTGATAAGTCGTCTACGTAGAATACTTAGAAGACGACTTAACGGTAAGTCGTCTACGTGGAATTATAGTCAAAAGATACACTTACACAGTCATGCAGCCAAGATAAGGAGGTTCAGAGGATGTAATACCACTTAGTTGGCGCTGTACGTGGTTTATCATCCAAAGGTGTCTCATACCAGCTGCAAACACAAAATATTCAGTCAGAAATCAGTTTTGTAAACTAAAAAGCAAGCTATTATGGATCACTTACGGATCAGTTTTCAACCAATCAGCGAGCTGCTTCAGTTTGGTCTTGTTAACTGATCCAAACGGATTATAGACTGGAGCCTTTTTGGAAGCAATGTTGGCCTTTTTGGAAGCGATGTTGGCCTTTTTGCTTCGACTTTGGCGTTTTTGGTTTGGGTTCGGAATGATCACTTTGGCCGTGTTGTTTGCTGTATAAGGAGATTGTTGTGAGGCAGCAAGAGTCCTTTCTCGCACACTCTTGGCACGTTAAATTTGTTCCAAGCCAGCTTCCCTCTTTTGCTAATATCTTACTCGCTCCTTCACTCGATCTGATGCAGTGGGTTGGTGTTTTTCCAAGATTTCAAAGCTCGGGTCTGGATCTGGAAGGCTGGATGGAAGCTTGGTTGGAAGGTTGGATGGAAGGCTCGGTTCTGGAGGTTTTTCCTGGCAAGGAACTATACTCAGCTCTTTCGAGGCAGTGGCACCTGCGGACAAATCCGTTGCTTCACCCCTCTTCGGCAAGCTCTTCTTCCCCTCGTTCGACCCATTAAAACTTTCACATTCCCCTTCAGTTTGACCCTTACTCTTTTTTGTTCTTTTCTGGTGACACCAAGGATTTTCTCCACAGCTTCCACCCTTTCAGACAGATACTTGATCTCCGTAAGGCACGTCCCAAACCCTTGACTCAAGGCATCGAGTACATCCTTTAAAGAATCTTTCAAAGATTCCTTCACGATTCTTTCAATATCCTCTTTGGTCAACCCACCAACGTTCGGTCTGACCTCAGCCTCTTCCTCTGCAACTTCCTCTTCATCTTCCTCTGGCTCTTCCTCTTCATCTACCAGCTCTATACGCTCTGTACGACCTTTCATAAGAGGTCTTGGACTCTTTTTCTTCAGAACTATCGCTTTCTTCCTTTTCTTTTGTACTGGCCTTCTCCAAGTACCGGTGACTTCCCAGCAATCCATGGTCCACTTCCATGGTTTCTTTATGTACATGAGTTTAATTATGTTCTCCGCGGCTGGATCATCAGCATCAGAGTCCCATTTTGGAAACATTTCAGCCATGCCCTTCTCAACAAAGTTCATAGCACTAATCTGCAGTAAATAGAAGATATAAACTTAGATATTTGACGGATTAAGAAATATGGAAAGAAAAGAATTCGCAGAAAAACTTATGATTAAGTCGTCTGAAAAGTCTTCCAGCTGGATGACTTAGCAGACGACTTATTATTAAGTCGTCTGGGTACTCTTCCCAGACGACTTAATAATAAGTAGTCTGCTAAGTCATCCAGCTGGAAGACTTTTCAGACGACCTATTTTTAAGTCATCTGCTAAGTCGTCCAGCTGGAAGACTTTCCAGACGACTTAATCATAAGTCTTCTGCTTTTGGAGTAAAGTAAATACCTGTCTTTCATTGGCATCTTTAAAATGCCGTCCTTTGGCACCCTTGTAAGCTAGTATCGGTGGAGAGTTGTTTGGTATGGGCTGACCATAATTAGCACCCAATTCCGGCAAAGCTGTGTACACCCAGACCTGGAGAGCATGTACAAACCCATCGATGGTGTAACAACCAGTTATATCTTTTCCCTTCACAGAGTCCGTCAACACCTTAAACGCGACTCTCCCCCATGGATAATTCTTAAACCGTTCTAGATCCATCACTAGCCTAGCCAGAGAAGCCCGTGTATGGGTTGAATACTTCCTCCCTTCAATGTATCCAGCCAAGATGGCAAGGTACCCGAGCCGCTTGCGATCATCCGGAGACCAGTCTTCGCATCTCTGAAATGCATCTATTATCTGNACAGCTCATACTTCTTCTTTATGTCGAGCTGGAAACAGAGTATGTAGTGAACCAGCCTTGAAGCCCATTCAAAATCCAGCTCTTGGAACTTGATGAAAACTCCCAACTTAGACTCCTTCAGCTCTTCATATTCTTCATCATTAAGAGCATCCCTTAGAGCAGTATACAACTTCAAAGACGGATGATACGTAATGCTATGTTGAGCGACAAGCTCTTGCCCTAGTGTATGTATCCTACGGGGGAGTTCGGAAATATTCTGCAAAAAAATCAAAGAAAACCATCTCAAACACACAACCATCCAGTATAACATTTTAATTATAAGTCTCGAAGACTTTCCAGACGACTTATAACTAAGTCGTCTGTCAAGTCTTCCAATAGAAAGACTTATAATTAAGTCGTCTGGAAAGTCTTCCACCTGGAAGACTTTCCAGACGACTTAATATAAGTCTACCAAGACTTCCAGTCGAACATTTGAAAGCTGACCTGACAATTCGGAGAAGATGTACTCGCCTTCGACATAGCGGTTATAGAACTGCAAAAATAGACGTGAAAAAAGAAGCGCGATGAGAACGACGGTAACCGTAAAATATCCCCAATATTTGAAACCCTAATTTGAAATGAAAATATCCACAACATCCAACCTAACTAAACAACAAGTCGATTGAAATCCCCAATTTTTGAAACCCTAATTTGAAACCAAAATTTCCCGAAATCATTGAAAACTCAAAACCAAACGGTAAAAGTAAAGGAAAACAACATCCATCCTAATAAAAACCCATTAAATCGGCAAGAGAAGCCTTCCATTTACCTTGGTCTTGTATCGGATCGAAATCGCCTCGAAATCACCTTTGAGAGAAACAAAGTTAGGGTTTTCTGAATTTCGTGAAAGTGTGTAAAAAAAAAAATCTTCTTATATATGTCCGGTAAAAAATCCGGTTAGGTTTAAAAGTAATTCGGTAAAATCCGGTTTGGAGACTTATAAGTAAGTCGTCTATTGATACTATACATCCGACTAAGTCGTCTGCCAGAAATATATTTACCAGACGACTTAGATATAAGTCGTCCAGACCCTAAACCCTAAAACCTAAACTAAATTGACTAAATTAACTAACTAACCACGTTATAAAATCAAATTATACTTAAATAGAGTCTACTATATATAGAAATAAACACACTTTGGTAAATTTTTAATTTTTCAAAAAAACATTTATGCTTTCGAAAATCTGACCCTAAGAAACACATACAATACTACAACATATGTTGGCAAACCCAAAACCAAAGAATATCATCACTCACTACTTTCACTCATCTATTTAAAAATAATTAAATTTTGTTCTATCTTAATTTATATCTCTTAAAACTGGTGTTAATTACATGATTTCAACTTTTCACTTATCTAAATATTTTTTACAAATTTTTTAAATTATTTTTAAGAATAACTATACTAGACGACTTTCAACTAAGTCGACTTAAAATATTAGTCGTCTACAAAGTCTTCCAGGATTTTTGAGTATGTTTTAAGAATTTGTGTTAGACTTCTTAGACGACTAATAATTAAAATTGGTGTTACCATGGTTTGTACATAGAGGACAAAAGGAGTTGTAGTTATAAAAGTTGATCATCCATTACAAGTCATAGGTTTAAAAACAATTTGAAACAAGGGAACAACAACATAGAAGTCATCCATTTCAAGTCCATTAGAAGCAGATTACAATAAGACGATAGCAAGACAAAAATCCATCATTTAGGAAGAGACGAGGAAGTTGAGGCACCATCCGCAGCATCATCCCCTTGAGGAGGTGTATACTGAATCTCAGTAAAACTAGGACCGAAAGGAGTCACATGAAATACCATGTCTCCTTCCTTTTTGAACACGAGAATGTCACCGATGCAAAGGGAGTGTGCTTGGGCGAAGGCTTCCCAACCATCGGTGANTATTGTCTACAAGTCAACAAAGGAGAAGATAAGCAAAGGAAATAAACAGAGGAGAAATAGAGAGCGTGTGTATACCACGCCACTGTAGAAACCAGGAAGCAGAGGCTTCAAGAAGTGAGGTTCATGCTGATTCGCCATCTGCAAACAAGAAACGAATTGGAAACATTTTAATTCTAAGTCGTCTGGGTCGTCCACCTGGTAGACTTATAATTATGTCGTTTGGAAAGTCTTCCAGGTGGAAGACTTTCCAGACGACTTAATTATAAGTCTACCAAGACTTCCAGTAGAACTTCCAGGTGGACGACCCTAAAATGACCGTAAAATGAGAGGTAAACAACATCCAACCTAACTAAACAACAAGTCGATTGAAATCTTTAATTTTTGAAACTCTAATTTGAAACCAAAATTACCCCAAATCGTTGAAAACACAAAACCAAACGGTAAAAGTTAAGGAAAACAACATCCATCCTAATAAAAACCCATAGATCTGCAAGAGAAGCCTTCGATTTACCTTGGTCTTGTATCGGATCGAAATCGCCTCGAAATCACCTTTGAGAGAAACGGCGTTATAGGGTTTTCTGAATTTCGCGAAAAGTGCGTAAAAAAAAATCTTCTTATATATGTCCAGTCAAAAATCCGGTTAGGTTAAAAAGTAATTTGGTAAAATCCGGTTTGGACGACTTATTATTAAGTCGTCTGTTGATACTATACATCCGACTAAGGCGTCTGCCTTATTAAATATATTTACCAGACGACTTAATTATAAGTCGTCGAGACCCTAAACCCTAAACTAAATTGACTAAATTAACTACTTACCATGTTATAAAATCAAATTATACTTAAATATTGTTTACTATACACAGAAATAAACACACTTAGGTAAATTTTAAAGTTTTCAAAAAAACATTTATGCTTTCGAATTTCTAACCCTAAGAAACACATACAATACTACAACATATGTTGGTGAAACCTAAACTAAAGAATATCATCACTCACTACTTTCACTCATCTATNATACTTAAATATTGTTTACTATACACAGAAATAAACACACTTAGGTAAATTTTAAAGTTTTCAAAAAAACATTTATGCTTTCGAATTTCTAACCCTAAGAAACACATACAATACTACAACATATGTTGGTGAAACCTAAACTAAAGAATATCATCACTCACTACTTTCACTCATCTATGCTGAAAACAACTGACTTTTTATATCTTAATTTATATATCTTAAGACATATGTTAATTACAGAATCCCAATTTTTCATTTATCAAGATATTTATTACACAATTTTTAAATTATTTTTAAGAATAACTGTCCCAGACGACTTTCAATTAAGTCGTCTGGACGAATTAGTTTTAAGTCGTCTGGGCAGACGACTTTCAATTAAGTCGTCTGGGCAGACGACTTGCGAGGGCTAGAAACGTAAAAAAAAAGATTAGTTTTTTGTTTGTTCACAAGGGGTTTGTTGTAATTTCAACAGTGTTTTAAGTTACTTTTGCATTTGATTCAAGTTTGGGTTTACTTTTGCATTTCAAATCAAGTTTTGAGTCATATTTGGCAATTTTCCCTTTTCAAAATCCTAAACAAAAAGAAATTTGAAAAAAGTTGTAAAAGATTTTAAAAATAATTTGTAAAAAATTGTATTGAACTTGATTCTCCAAAGTTGCTAATTAACAGGATTGTAACATATGATAGTTATATATTTATTAATTATAATTATTATATCATAGTAATTTTCAATCTTTAAAATCCTAAACAAAAGATAATTGCAAAAGATAATTTGATACTAATTTTCCTTTTGATATTGTGACATGTGTTAAAATATATAATGATTAATATATATATATATATATATATATATATATATATATATATACATAATAAGATAATAAAATGAATTTTTAAAATTAAATTTAAAATTTATTTATTAGTAAAAAGTAACCTTTAAAATTATTTAATAATATTTTTTTAGAAATTTTACTTTTAAAAAACCCTAAACAAAAAAACAATTTGAAGAAAAAAGTTGAAAGAGATTTTGAAATTAATTTGTATAAGATTATATTGAAGGTGATTCTTAAAGTTACTAATTAACATGATTGTGACATATATGAAAGTTATATATTTATAATTGTGATATGTGTTAAACTATATCATAATTAACAATAAATATACTAAGATATTAATTAGAATTTTGTTAAATATTAATTATAATTGTTATTTAATAGTAATTTTCCATTTCTAAAATGTTAAACAAAATATAATTGCAAATAATAACTATTTTCTATCAATTATTTAAATATGGGCCCGTGCGTTGTACATATTTTATTTAATGTTTTAATATTTATAAAATATAAAAATAAGACTTCATTTTATAGTTTTATGATTTTTTGCATATGTTGTGTGATATTTATTTTAGTAATTAAGAATTTTTTTTCCATAAAAGTTCTGATTAGTATTTATATATGAATAAGGGGTATTTAGTAATAAAACTCCTTAACTAAATATGGATCGTAAAAAAAACCCTCAACTAAAGATTTAATGAAATAAACCCTCAACTTTAGTTCTGTTAATGTCTGTCACCCTCCGTCACAGAATTTTAGACGGATGGTGATTTTATAGTTTTATGATTTTTTTGCATATGTTATGTGAGATTTATTTTAGAAATTAAGAATTTGTTTTTCCATAATATTTCCAATTAGTATTTGTATTTTAATAAGCACTTATTTTATTTGATGTTTTAATTTTACAAAGGACATAAAATAATAAATTATTTTATATTTTAAGATTATTTTTGTACATGTTGTGTTAGACTTATTTCATAATATAAAATTAGTTTACCCACATAAATATTGGTAAATATTTGTATTTAATATAATAGCACATAAGTGAATTGTTTTTAACTTTTTACCTAAGGCCAGTGAAAATACTCGTACCTAGAAATTTAAATCAAATCCAGTTCGAATTAAAATGTGATAATTGATATTTATTTATTTCTTTATTTGTTGTCTGAAAAAAAATTTGAAATATAAATAAGGTCAATCAATTCAATGACAATACACTACAAGAAATTGATTTTTTAACCACGAAAATTAATGAGAAAACAAGGTTCTCGTAAATTTACGTGGGGTTAACGAGTATCTTACGAGGAAATATTGACTCCACGTAGATTCGTCGTTAATTCACGAAAAAATGGTTTCCTCGTAAAAAAGACGTTTATTAGCGAGGAAAGTACGTGGCAGACTGGTTTCCTCGTAAAGTACTCGCTAATAGTGCATGTACTTTACGAAGAAATCGTTTAACGAGGAAATAACGAGTCTAACAACTTTTTAATTGTAAACGTGTTTGTAGTGTTCTATTTTTTCTCGTAAATTCGAGGTAAAATGTTACCTACCAACTTTCAAAATTTCCTATAAATATGTCATTTCGGTTTCAAATTAAACACACAAAAAAAAACTGAAAACGTAAAAGAGAGAGAAAAACTTGAAAACGTGAAAGAAAAAAATAAGTCTGGTGATGGAAATATTTTCGAGAGTCGGAGGTGGATGTATACATATAGAGATGGTAACGGGAGGGTGACGAAAGAATTTCTCGAAAGACTGGAGACATTTATGCATCAAGCAGTTTCTACACCGCTCACGCAGGAAGGCGGTAAGATGTTTTGTCCTTGTCGGAAATGCAACAATTCAAAATTAGGTCCTCGTGAAAATGTTTGGAAGCATTTAGTAAATAAAGGTTTCATGCCACATTACTATATTTGGTTTCAACATGGAGAAGGTTATAGTTGTGGGAATGAAAGTAGCAGTAATAATATCAATTTTCAAGTTGAAACGGTTGATCATTTGCAGAATGAAAATAGTTACCATCAGGAGGAACATATGGTAGATTATGATTGGGTTCATGATATGGTCGGTAATGCATTTGTAGCTCATGATGATGAAAAACCTAACATGGATGCAAAATTTTTTTGATGAAATATTAGATGCTGCGAATCAGCCAATTTCCAGTGGTTGTAGAGAAGGTCTCTCTAAACTCTCGTTGGTTGCTAGAATGATGAATATTAAAACCGATCACAATCTATCTGAAAATTGCATGGATGCATGGACAGACTTGTTTAAAGAGTATTTTCCGGAAGACAATGTGTCTGCTGATTCTTATAATGAGATTCAGAAATTAGTTTATAGTCTTGGGGTTGATTCGGAGATGATAGACATTTGCATCGACAATTGCATGATTTACTGGGGAGAGGATGACAAGTTAGAAGAATGTCGATTCTGCAAGAAGCCACGATTCAAACAACAAGAATGATGGCGTAATAGGGTACCGTACCAAAGGATGTGGTACCTACCAATTACAGACAGATTGAAAAGATTGTACCAATCTGAGGAGACTGATGGAGGGATGAGATGGCAAGCCGAGCATACTCAGACGGAGGGTGAGATGACTCATCCATCAGATGCAAGACTAAAACCCTAGTTGAGACGCAGCTCGGTAACAAAAACGGAAAGTTTCCTAAATGCTAAGTTTTTCTGTGTGATGAGAGCTCTGAAAATTATTTTGTCTTCTTGTCCTCGACCTTGTTCTTATATACCCCTCTCCTTGACGGTTTAACCTTTCCTTTTCCACCTTGATTCTTCTCTTTCGGATATCTTCCATTTTCTCGATTCTCCATTTTTATCTTGGAAAACTTCTATTTCTCTCCGAACTTGACATTTATCTTCTTTTTTCTCATAAGTGGATAAACCGTCATTGTATCTTTGGGCGGGATTTCGTCTAAAGTCGCATATGGGCCTTTATTGCGTTTTGGGACCTTTCGGGCCATTTTGCGTCTTTGCCGTTTTACGATTTTAGACGATATCGTTCTGTGATACGATGGCGTTTTAATACAACATCTCGAGTTATTTGTATAGTTTAGCAATCTCTGGTGTTTCGTTCAACCGTTTGCAGTTTTATACGATTTACTCGAGTTTTTTTGAGAAAACAAGTCTTTTACGGTTTTCATCGTAAAACTCCAATGATAAGACAGATTGAGACGAAACGAGAGATGTTCCGATCATGGTTCAGAGTATGATCGAGTCGAGGGACCTTGGCGGTTTGGTTCAGCTCGAAAAGACGTCGAACTTGTCTGGCGAGCTGGACGGGACAGTTCAGCTCGCCAACAAGCGAGCTGATCAAGCATGGCCAGATCGCATGTTGGCGAGCTGATCAAGCGCGGCCAGCTCGCCTGTTGGCGAGCTGGACTGATCTGTTCAGCTCGCATGTTGGCGAGCTGGTCATGCACGGCCAGCTCGCCTGTTGGCGAGCTGGACGAGTTAGTTCAGCTTGCCAACAGACGAGCTGGTCGGTTTTTTGGTTTCGATCGTTTCTCGTTTTCTCGACCCGAGATCCTCTCAGACAATACAAGGAGAAGTAATCATAGACGTTGATTTCGAGATTACCGTTTTTGACCTCATCAAACGGTCTCGGACAGCTTTTCCGTGTTTGGGAGTTTGGACGGTACGGCCGTTTTTTGCTAATTTGGCCAATCGAACAATCGTGGATTATTTAATCATTTTTCCGACGATTTACAAGATTACGATTGTTAAGTTTACGGAATTACTTTTTTCGAAAAGTCCTTAAAATTCTTCTCGACGCTTTTCCGTATTTTTGTAAACCTATTCTTAACTTTAACGACCAAAAGTCCGAAGGTGAATAGTAGAATCTTTCTTATAAATATGTGGAGTAAGTTTTCAAATTCTTTACTCACTTCTTTCCACATAATTTTTCCTAAGGTAGAGAAAACTTCTCTCTCTTTCTTTCTCTCTTTAAATCTTTCTATACATATATGTTAAGCATGTCTACCGAATGGAGAAGTTCGGAATGTGCCCATCTGTCAATTTTCGATCTGAGCGATCTTGATTGTTCTGATGATAATGTACTTCTTGCACCGGTATTTCTAAGATTTACCGCAGATAACGAGGAGATCGAGAGGTATTTGGAGGCTGTGCGTGCTGCTGAGGTCCCCCCGGGTTAACTTCTGGGTTCCTTTGAGGCTTACATCAACGACAAGCAAAAAAGGCCCGAGCCTGAGTACCGTTCGTTCCCTCAAAGTTATGCGGAGCTCTCGCATGATCCCATATTCGGTGCAGTTTTTCCTTCCAGAATTGTGGTCAAGATGCCAAGCATCCGCCTCCGGGTTACTTTACGTGCTACGAGGCTTTTTTTCTCAATTTCCAACTGTGGTTTCCCATCCTGCGGGTCATAGTTGAACTGTTGGATCGATTCAGTTTGTCGATCAGCCAACTTTGTATCTCCGGATTACAACATCTTGTCAGGATTTTGGTGCTGTGTTACGAGCGTGGTATGACTCTCAGCACGGATTATCTCAAGGCTATGCTGTCGCTCAAGGGCGTGAGCCAGGTTTATTACTACCTATCTCCACGAGCGAAGATTTTGATCATTGAGGGGTTTTCCTCGAATGGTCACGACTGGAAAGAGTTTTCTTTTTTTTTTCGTTTGCATCGATAGTGCCCCAATAGAAGAGAGCTGCATCCCCATGTTTAGGAGCGAATGGGGCAGAAAGGGTATTTAGATTGCACGTTTTTGGGTATGCTTTTTCCGAATCCTAACTTTGCGTTTGTGTTTTGCAGCGTCTGGTCTTATTACTCCGGAACCCAAAGATCACGAGCATGTCAAAAGCCTTCTCCTTGGTGGTCCATTTTATTGGGGACACTTTTCTCTAAAGAGAGTCCATCGTGCCGTTGCCTTCCACTTTTCTCATTTTCAACAAAGCGAGCCCGTTGAGGTTGAGTCAGAGCCAGGGATGGACAATGTTCTGAGGGAAAGGTCAAGATCTCCGCAGGATACATGTGTCCTGGTCGATGCGAGCCAGTGGTTTGATGGATTTCCAGAGGGCCAAACTAGCGATGATACAGAGATCGATATCGCGGACTACATCGATTTCTCGATTCCCCCTTCCGAGGTTAGGCCGTCGAGACGCCGTTTGTGAAAGCATCGAGGCTTGTTAACAAGGTTTGTTATTCTTTGCCAATTTAATGATTACTCTGCGTATGATCAGCTTATAATAGAAAGATTTATTTGGTTTGTAGGGTCTTCGTTTTATGAACGAGGCTGCGAGGGTAAGTAACACGGAGATTCGTAGGGCCGAATCTAGAGCTGAGGCGGCAGAAAAGGAGGCTGCTCGCCTCAAAGAGGAAATTGACGCTAACTACTTTTGCGCTAAGGAGTGGCTGAGAGGGAAGTTTCCCGCATGAGGGAGGAATATGAGACCAATTCTCGTCGTGTTATGGAACTTTCCGATAAGAGAGTTTGCCGTGCTAGCAGAAAGGGCAAGAGAGAAGTTACAACCCAGTACTTGGGGATTAAAGATGCGCAAAGGATCAACGGCGACTATCATGAGTGTTGTGGTGTGGTTGGCGGGTTACACCTTACTCAACTTCCGGACTACTCGTACGAGAGGGAGTATGCCAAGCCAAAGGCGCCCTTGGATAGGAAGAAGAAGAAGCAGTTCGAGCTTCTTGACCTTGAGGCGCTGATATTAGGAGTTTTCAAGGCTCCTAAGACAAATGATGTAGTATAAAAGATTGTCGAACCAGTTCTGAGAGATGTAAAAGCA
Organism: Eruca vesicaria subsp. sativa; assembly: GCA_932364175.1. Lineage (NCBI taxonomy): Eukaryota > Viridiplantae > Streptophyta > Magnoliopsida > Brassicales > Brassicaceae > Eruca > Eruca vesicaria. Next base: position 25,475 of record CAKOAT010574042.1, read on the forward strand.
CTGAGAATGCAAGTACTAGCTAAATCTAAGTGCGATCATATAGTTGATTGGTTTTGAATTATAACTAATATTGAATTGCAGTAAAAAATGCGATGAATGAATAAACTTTAACAATTAAGGAATGGGAGAACGCATGGGTATAGGGAATTTGACCTTGGATGATCAGTTTTCGAACTAAGGATGGCAAGTGATTAATTAAACTATTTACCTTAGGCATAGACACAATTCTAAACAAGCTCTATGTCTACATGAATGTTCATTTGCTAACATAACTCAAGCATCAAATATCTTTGGTTGAATATTATGAAAGCAATCATTAGGAATAAGTCTACTAGCCGTCTTAACACCTTTAACAACAAGTATCCTTGGTAAAGAATGTTAAAAGCTTAGGAGAGTTGACTCAGACATTTCATCGAACACTCTGTGAGTGGGAAATTTCTAGAGATCAACTTTTGAGTGGCCAACTCAAAAGAAGCATTAGGATTACTCTACAAGCAAGGAATAGGAGAAATCTAAACTACACATCCGAGTTCTAGACTAATCATCCTTAGTCTCCCTAACCCATGAATTCAATGGTGATTTACTCACTAATCATCATGATTACTCTTAAACCCATGTTAGATTCAAGTTTAATCATGTGGATGATGAAATAGACAAGTAAAACAATGAATAATGAAGACAATGATCTTAGAAGATGAACTTTCCGAAAGTTTTTCAAGTGTTTTTCTTCAAGAACAAAGATACGATGCCTCTGGTGGCTTACAACATAACTTAAACTTAGGTTTTCCCAACTCAAAACATAAAAAACAAATTTGCAAAAAAGGTCCTCGAAACAAGTATTTTTCGACCAAACATAGGCGCGCAGCGGGGTCACAACCCCGCTGCACGACCCCGCTGCGAAGCCTCTTCTTTTTCTCTTTGTTTGTCCTGGAAAATGCAAGCGGCCCTCCGACCCCGCTGCGTGGGTCCGCTGTGGTCTGGGCCGACCCCCTGACTCCGCTGCGTGACCTCGCTGGGAGCACTATTTTCGTGTTTAGTGCAGTGAATGCGAGCGGCCCTGAACCCCGCTGTGGAGTGAGCAGACCCCCTGCCTCTGCTTCGTGACCCCGCTGTGGTCTCTCATCTCGCCAAATGGCCTTCTTTTCGCATAAACTTGGTCCAAACACCTCCAAGAACTCCACAGCATGTGCCACCACATGACAAGGACTAATGTATGCAAAATGCAACCTAGAAATGACTAAATCCTAATCTACATGATCACAATGCATGCAAATGGGTGGTTAAAACTATATAAATATGCAAGACATCAACTCACCCAAACTAGTTCTTTACTTGTCCTCAAGTAACTTTCTAGAACTTATGAGAAAAGAGGTTTGAAGGTGGGAACTCATAACCAAAAGAAACACATCTAAGAACTCAACTCAACATCCTAAAGAGACATTCCAAGTAGCATGAGCACACTCTCTTATTACACTCTAGCTTCTCTAGGCCTATCAAAACACTCTTATGCCTTTAAACAAAATGCAATACTCTTCAATTTACAAGTCTTTAAACGAGCCCTCACATTAGTTCACACACACACACAAAGTGAAGTCTCACAAATGGGCACAAGATCTCAATCATTTGGCTAGGCAAGAAATAGGTCTAATGAGAATGAAAAGGAGGGTTGAGATGCATCATTTTTAGTGACTATCACTCAAGAACAAGGAGCTTGATCATTATGCAAAATTTATCTAAGACTAGATGCAACAGATGCATACATAGTCTTATTCTCATCATTCTACCATTTTCCTAAGTGATCACAAGTTCTAACCCTTTCTTTTTCATCCCATGATCCAAATAAACTTTTACTCACATCACTCACCAATGAACAAACTTCTTTCTCTTTTTTTTATTGAAAACCACCAAAATGGGAACCTTTAACACATTTTCTACTCTTAGCTCTTCTTTTCTCTCTTTTTTTTTATAAGGTTTTCTTTAAGTACAATCTGGAGCTTTTCTTCAATTGGTTTGGTTCCTAGTGGCTTTCTTTCTTTTCTCAAGGTACACTTTGTTCAAACTTTCTCATGATCTCTCATTCAAAACCCAAGATAATAACTTTAGAACACATAAACCCACTCACCATCCTAGATGCTAGCTCAAAAGAGGTTCCTATTCTAGCAAGAGATGAGAAAAATCCTATGTCGCCTCCAATACTCTCAAGATTTTGCACATGACAAGCTATCAAAAGAAGGCCTCACTCATGCAAATCAGATGTTTGGTCTCAAAAGAATGGCTTGGGTTCAAATTTAGGGTGTGGAGTACCATTTGGGTTAACAAAAGAGTGGTGAAAATGGAATAAGATAACCCAAATGTGTATGAGATCCATGATCAAGTATGGAAGTGCCCATATGCAAGAGAGATTAAGTTCATTAAGCCAAATTTCAGATTGGAGCTGGTTTCAAGAACAATGTCGATTTAAAGCAAGCAAACATGTCGAAGAAGAGTTTTCAAGGCTCAAAGTGTGCAAGGTTTTCAAGAGATGTTCAAGCTACTTGATGTGTCTAACTAGGGTGTCATTTTGAGCTCTTGACAAGTGTTCTTCACAAGGTGTTTGAAAATCATTGTTCCCAATGCAAGTGAATGCAAACTATATGCTCTAGACTCTCCTAAAACTGAAAATGATGCAACTACATGATCTTTGTTTTGTTTTTTTTTTTTTCATTTTTTCGATTCTTTTAAATTTTTTTTATGTAAATGTACAATGCAATGCATGAGACTCAAAATCATCAAAGAAAACATGATTAAATACTTGGTACCTCCCCCAAACTTAAGTCACACAGTCTCTGTGTTGTTAAGTTGAAAGAGGTACCTAAAAGAGAACTAACATGCAAACATAAAAACTGGTATGTACAATGGTAAGTAGTGGAGTACCTCACTAGTTATCATGATGGGAAGGAGTGTCTCCGGACTCGCCTTCGTCAAGGTAGGTGATGTAGTACCCTTGGTGGGGAGCGCTGTAGCCATAAGGTACACCGTATTGGCTGTATGCAGCATTGTAGTAGCTGTAGGGTGCACCGGAATGGTCCATTGGTGTGCTACTCACATCGTCACTAGCAACATCATCAGAAGATGTCAAGGATGGAGATTTGTTCCCTGAGTCTGATGGAAGAGGCACAAATTTGTGCTGAGCATGCTCTTTCTGGCTGGCACGCTGAGGCCGAGGAGCTGATGTGTTGGCCATCGCAAAGTCACTGGAACTACATCCTGCTACTCCTCCTTTTACCAAAACATCGGCCATCTTCTTCAATGTCTTCTTTATTGTCTTATTCAGCTCCTTATACTTTGTCTTAAGCTTGTAGAAGGCGCGATCTTGAGATTTGTTCCATCGCTGAAGCTTATCTATGTGTTCATGAGCTTCGCGGAGAGGGCTTGGGGCTAGGGCTCCTTCATAAGGCTCAAAGTAGTAGCGAGGTGGGCCATAGATTGCTTCAGCGGTGTCCTCCTGCCTCTCTGGTTGGTTTGATCTTGCAGATCGAACACTTGGATAACTCCTTCTCCTTTTTCTTACTGCCATGGGGCCTAGTAATCCATGAGCCCCGAGTACATGGTCATCCCCAATATCAAAGGCAATTGCTCCTGGAAGCTGTAGACTTGTTATGTTCTTGTTGAGGAGGACCACTTTAACAATTCTACCCAGCTTCTTGTATTTGTAGACACATTCTCCTTGGTATCTTCCACTGAAAAATTGAGCAATTTTCATGTGAGTTCCATCAAGGAAGGTGGGACCAATGCCATCAGACTCTAAGTTAACACCAACATGCTGAAGCAGAGGGGTGATCATGCCTCCAATTCCAATCTGAGGCTCAGAATCCTCTGTTGGCCAAACCCAATCCCTATAGTACTCAAGGCGTGTCATGAAGAACCCAACCATTCCAAAGTCTTTGTAGAGCTCACTAACATCAAACGGGATCTTCTCAGGTGCGAAAGGTTCCAGAGCTAGACAAAGAAGTTGCAGTTCATCTTCAGTTACTGAGCCGGGTTCCTTACGAGGGAAAAAAGCGTGCACCAGCATCCTGTGAAAGTATCGTATTGTTGGGTTTCTGATAGCTGAGTTCTTGTCTTTCCCTGTGATGTGATCTGTGCCAGAGATGATGTTCCAAACCTTTGCTGGAATGTTGTTGTCCCTGGAGACTCTCGTAAGCCTAGGGAGAAGATAGTATTCTGCATCCTGAAATCCATACAACCTCCCAATATCCTTAAAGTTGACGTAGTGAACTCTTCCTTTAACTTTGAACGTTATCTTCCCCCATCCTTGCCTCACATGCTGAGATTGATGATAAGTAACCACCAATGAGGACAAGAACTCACAAGACAGCTCCTTGTAGGTGGGATGAGCAAAGGAGTAGAAACTAGACATGTTCATGTTGCCTAGCATAGCCTTGACATCTTCATCTATACCAATCTCCTCCATCAGTTCCGTATCTCCAAACCTTGTAACAGGCCAGCTAACACCAGTCTTTAGGAAGTCTAGGAACACAGCTGGAGTTGGTTTCTTGTCTTTTTCTCTCTTAGCATATGGCTTTGTTTCCTCATCAGTAGACTTCCTTGCTTTCTTGGTTGGAGCTGGCTCTTCTCCACTCTCTTCATCACTCTCAACTCTGCTGGAGGTTGCTATTTTCTTTCCTTCTCTCTTCTCTTGCTCTTTTGCTTTCTTAGCTGCCAACACTTGTTGCCTAGATGATCCTTCTGTGGGTTCGCAAGTTAGAGCCTTTACTCTCAAAGCAATCTCTTTGTCTTGTTTTGCTTTCGCTTTTGCGGCCTCCTTAGCTTTGTCCCTCTTTGCCATTTTGCCTACAAAATCAAACCTTCAAAGAGACATTAGCATCTAGATTTCAATTTCATTGATCAAATGAGTTTATGAATTGAAAGACTCTTCACACAAGCATTCAAACACTTCAATTTAGTTAGAGAAGCCACAATCAAACTCAAATTTGAACAATTTTTAAATTCCCCAAAATCTAAAGAACCCTAATTTGGCAAATTTCATTTTCAACTCAAATCCATCACAATTTAGACAACCCATCATGATATATAAGCATTCCCTAGCCTATTTCGCCATAATCAAGTAAAAAATTGAGCAAAATTCAAGTTTTCACAAATAAGGTTTTTGGACCTACGAATTTGAATCTTCAAATCTCCATACCTTGCTGTGATGAAATGAAAATGACAAATTGAAACAAGAAACATGTGCTAGGGATGAAAACTTCGATTTAGGAAGAAGAATGAGTTGATTTGGTGAAGGATTGAAAGAGTTATGGTGTTTTAGGTTTTGAGAGAATTGGGAGAGTTTGATGGTGAGGAAGGGGAAGAATGGAGGAGGATAATGTCGATGGGGGAGGGTGGCGACCGGTTCGAATTAAGTCGGTTTAGTGCCGGTTTGGACCGGTTTAGTAGGATAGAAAACTTACCTGGCCGTGGAGCGACCCCTCGGACCCGCTGTGGAACCCCACTGCAGCGCTCTTCTTTACACGAATCGTGAATGCGAGCGGCCCGTCGACCCCGTGGCGAGAACCCCGCTGTAAACGGGAGCGGAGGCTTGCCCCGCTGCGTACCCCCGCTGTGGGCGTTTTGGAATTCGCGACCCGTGAATTGCGAGCGACCCATGCACCCGTTGTAGAAGACCCCGCTGGCGACGACAACGGCCCCTCTACCCCGTGGCGGCACCCCGCTGTGAGTATAGCCGAAAATACACCTCTTTCTCTCTCTTTTTTTTTTATGTACAAAGATAGGCATGGGACTTCCTCCCAAGTGAGCTTGTTTTAAGTCTCTAGCTTGACTTTGCCTCTAGAGGATTAGGCGGAGGTGAGATCGGAAAGTGGAATCGAAGTCCCATCTTCCTTAGGTGTAGTGGTCATGTAAAGCTTAATCTCTTTCCATGGACTGTGAAGTCCTTGCCATTAGCACTCCACAAAATTATTGCACCATATGGTCTAACCTCTTTAACCTTGAATGGTCCTGACCACCTTGACTTGAGCTTTCTTGGGAACAAATTCAACCTAGAGTTGTAAAGAAGAACTTGATCTCCTTCTTTGAACTCTCTCTTCAGAATTCTCTTGTCATGGAAGGCCTTGGTTCGATCTTTGTAGATTCTCGAGTTCTCAAAAGCATCCATCCTGATCTCATCAAGCTCATGTAGTTGGAGAAGTCTTTTCTCCTTAACTCTTGATGTCAAAGTTCAGCAACTCGACTGCCCATAATGCCTTGTACTCAAGCTCTACTGGTAAGTAACAAGCCTTCCCATACACAAGATTGAAAGGTGTAGTACCCAAAGGAGTCTTGTAAGCTGTCCTATAGGCCCAAAGTGCATCATCAAGCTTATTAGACCAGTCCTTTCTTGTAACTCCCACAATCTTCTCCAAAATGGACTTGATTTCTCTGTTGGAAACTTCAACTTGACCACTAGTTTGGGGATGGTAAGGAGTTGCCACTTTATGCTTCACACCATTCTTCTTGAGAAGTGCTTTTAGTAGCTTGTTGATGAAGTGAGCACCTCCATCACTGATCACAATCCTTGGAACACCAAACCTGGGAAAGATAGTGCTTTCCACCCATTTGGAGACATAGTCAACAACTACTAGGATGTACTTTGTGGGAGTCGATTTCACCCTACTGTCAAATAAATCGTAAATTAGGAAACTTCGGGAAAACACTAAGTTTCCAGAGGAACCGGCTATCTGCGAGAACCGCACAACAAAGATTAAGATGACTAAAACACTTAGAATAAAAACGAAAATAAGAGAGGTTTGAAAGCAAGGAGGTTCTTATTCCGAATCTGCGTTGAACTGGTTACAAAAAGAGTAGCCGTAAACGTAAGAACTTAGAAAACCCTAATCGAGACGCAGTTCGCTAACAGAAAAACGGAAAGATTCCTAAATGCTAATTTTGGTGGTGAGAGCTCTGAATTTTCGTATGTCTGCTTCTGCCCTAGACCTCCTCTTTATATACTCCTCATCTTGGCTATCCGATCTTTCCATTTCGCCCAGATTTGACTTAAATCGAGAACTTTCCATTCTTCTCGATCCTTCCTTTTCTTCTGCGGAAATCTTCTATTTCTCTTCAAATCTTCCTTTTATGTTTAAACTTAACTTTTATTTTCTTCCTGCGAGTAAACTGTCAAAACGTTATCAAATCCGCGGGTTTGATTCCGTTGAAATCGCGAGATGGGTTTTATCGCGTTTTAGGTCCTTCCGGACCGTTTTGCGATAAAAACCGTTTTCCGACTTTTACGGAATCGTTTCCTGATCTGACGTCGTTTTTAATAAATTTCTCGAGTTAATCGCAAAGTTTTACGATTTACT
>CAKOAT010574042.1:39520-102302 GCA_932364175.1 Eruca vesicaria subsp. sativa
AAACTTCGGGAAAACCCTAAGTTTCCAGAGGAACCGGCTATCTGCGAGAACCGCACAACAAAGATTAAGATGACTAAAACACTTAGAATAAAAACGAAAATAAGAGAGGTTTGAAAGCAAGGAGGTTCTTATTCCGAATCTGCGTTGAACTGGTTACAAAAAGAGTAGCCGTAAACGTAAGAACTTAGAAAACCCTAATCGAGACGCAGCTCGCTAACAGAAAAACGGAAAGATTCCTAAATGCTAATTTTGGTGGTGAGAGCTCTGAATTTTCGTATGTCTGCTTCTGCCCTAGACCTCCTCTTTATATACTCCTCATCTTGGCTATCCGATCTTTCCATTTCGCCCAGATTTGACTTAAATCTGGAAGTTTCCATTCTTCTCGATCCTTCCTTTTCTTCTGCGGAAATCTTCTATTTCTCTTCAAATCTTCCTTTTATGTTTAAACTTAACTTTTATTTTCTTCCTGCGAGTAAACTGTCAAAACGTTATCAAATCCGCGGGTTTGATTCCGTTGAAATCGCGAGATGGGTTTTATCGCGTTTTAGGTCCTTCCGGACCGTTTTGCGATAAAAACCGTTTTCCGACTTTTACGGAATCGTTTCCTGATCTGACGTCATTTTTAATAAATTTCTCGAGTTAATCGCAAAGTTTTACGATTTACTCGACTTTTTATTAAAAACACGTTTTCTACGACTTACTCAGCATTTTTTATTAAAAGCGCGTTTTTTATGATTTCAACGAGAAATCTCGAATAAATCGTATAGTTTAGGCAATGTTCAGTGTTTCGTTTAACCGTTGCCGTTTTATACGATTTCCTCGAGTTCTTTCCGAGAAAACGAAGTTTTACGGTTTTTATCGTAAAACTCGAACGGTAAGTCGGATCGAGACGAAACGAGAGACATTNAGATCGCCAGCAGGCGAACTAGTCGGGCTTGTCTAGTTCGCCTGCTGGCGATCTAAGCCGAGCTGGCTTAGATCGCCAGCAGGCGAACTAGTCGGGAACCTTCTAGTTCGCCTGCTGGCGATCTAAGCCAGCTCGGCTTAGTTCGCCAGCAAGCGAACTAGTCGTGACTAGTTCGCGTTCTGCGGCGGTTTCGGTTTTTTGCGGTTTTGCAAAACGAGTTCTCGAGTTTTATAAAACGATCTTCGAGTTTTTATAAAACGATCTCTCGAGTTTTATAAAACGATCTCTCGAGTTTTATAAAACGATCTTCGAGTTTTTATAAAACGATCTCTCGAGTTTTATAAAACGATCTCTCGAGTTTTATAAAACGATCTTCGAGTTCTTATAAAACGATCTTTCGAGTTTTATAAAACATCTCTCGAGTTTTATAAAACGATCTCTCGAGTTTTATAAAACGATCTCTCGAGTTTTATAAAACGATCTTTGAGTTTTATAAAACGATCTCTCGAGTTTTTATAAAACGATCTCTCGAGTTTTATAAAACGATCTCTCGAGTTTTATAAAACGATCTCTCGAGTTTTATAAAACGATCTCTCGAGTTTTATAAAACGATCTCTCGAGTTTTATAAAACGATCTTCGAGTTTTTATAAAACGATGATCTCTCGAGATTCATAAAACGATCTCTCGAGTTTTATAAAACGATCTCTCGAGTTTTATAAAACGATAATCTCTCGAGTTTTATAAAACGATCTCTCGAGTTTTATAAAACGATGATCTCTCGAGTTTTATAAAACGATCTCTCGAGTTTTATAAAACGATCTCTCGAGTTTTATAAAACGATGATCTCTCGAGTTTTATAAAACGATCTTCGAGATTCATAAAACTGCTGCGTTTACGCGTTTGCGGGGAATTTTGGCTATTGATTCCGTCGTACCGATTTTGACCCCAACATACTTGTTCCCATAAGAAGATGGGAAGGGTCCCATGAAGTCAATACCCCACACATCAAACACTTCAACTTCAAGGATGGGGTTTTGAGGCATCTCATTCCTCTTGGTAATATTCCCTCTTCTTTGGCATGAATGACACCTCGAAACAAAGTCTTGTGTGTCTTTGAACTTATGCGGCCACCAGAACCCAGCTTGTAACACCTTTGCAACAGTTTTAAAGGTAGCAAAGTGGCCTCCATAAGATGATCTATGACAGTGTGTAAGGATCCCACCAACCTCTTCATTGGCAACCACTCTCCTATAAAGTTGATCCTTGCAGAGAATGTAGAGGTATGGCTCATCCCAATACTATCTCTGCACATCTTTGTAGAACTTCTTCTTGGCATAACCCACAAGATCCAAAGGCTATTTTCCTGTGGCTAAGTAGTTCACCAAATCAGCATACCAAGGTTCTTTTTCTTCCGTGGCCTTGACTTCTTCAAGCTTCCTACCAGTCTCACAAACTGCCATCACTATCACAATAGCCATGATCTGCTCTTCAGGAAGCCCTTCATCGATGGGGGCACCACACTCTACTTTCAGCCTGGATAGATGATCAGCTACACCATTCTCAACTTCTGGCTTGTCCTTGATATCTAAATCAAACTCTTGAAGCAAAAGGATCCATCTCAAAAGCCTGGGTTTAGCATCTTTCTTTGCCATAAGATGTCTCAAGGCAGCATGGTCGGTGTAGACTATGACTTTAGATCCCACTAGGTAGCTTCTGAACTTCCAAAGGCAAAGACAATGGCTAGCATTTCCTTCTTAGTAGTTGCATACTTCATCAGCGCATCATTCAGAGTTTGGCTTGCATAGTAGATGACATGAGTTTTGCCATCTTTCTTCTGCCCCAAAACAGCTCACACAGCATAGTCACTAGCATCACACATGATCTCAAATGGGAGATCCAATCAGGTGGTTGGACAATGGGGGCACTCACAAGTTCACACTTCAGCTTCTTGAAAGCTTCTAGACATTCTTCGCCAAAGATAAAGGCCTCTTCCTTGCACATCAATCTGGTAAGTGGCCTGGCGATCTTAGAGAATTCTTTGATGAATCTCCTGTAGAAACCAGCATGCTCCAAGAAACTCATGATGTCTTTCACTATCTTTGGAGGAGCCAAACCCACCATCACATCAATCTTAGCCTTGTCTACCTCGATCCCCTTCTCTGAAATCTTGTGTCCCAGCACAATCCCTTCTTTTACCATGAAATGACACTTCTCCCAATTCAGCACAAGATTGGTGTCTTCACATCTCTGTAGGACCCTGCACAAATTTGACAAATAAGCAGAAAACGAAGATCCATAGATAGAGAAGTCATCCATGAACACCTCCACCACATCCTCAATTAGATTAGGAAAGATTGACATCATGCACCTCTGAAAGGTGGCTGGAGCATTACATAGCCCAAATGGCATCCTTCGATAAGCAAAGGTACCATAAGGACATGTGAATGTCGTCTTTTCTGGATCATTAGGATGTATGGGTATCTGGAAGAATCCTGAATATCCATCAAGAAAGCAATAGAAATGGTTATTTGCAAGTCTCTCAAGCATCTGATCAATAAATGGCAGTGGAAAATGATCTTTTCTAGATGCAGAGTTCAATTTTCTGTAGTCAATACACATTCTATGCCCAGTGATAGTTCTTGTTGGAATCAGTTCATCCTTGTCATTTTTTAATCACAGTGATACCACCTTTCTTTGGAACTACATGCACATAGAATACCCATTTATAATCTGAGATAGGGTAAATCACACCATCATTTAGAAGTTAAAGAATCTCTTTCTTTACAACATTCTTCAGGTTAGGATTTAACCTTCTTTGATGCTCTATAGAAGTCATTGATTCATCTTCAAGATGTATCCTATGCATGCACAAAGAGGGTGATATCCCTTTAATGTCACCAAGTGAGTATCCTATTGCTTTTCTAAACCTTTTGAGTGCTGTTAAAAGTTCAGATATCTCATTTTCATTCAGCTCACTACTCACAGTGACATGATATGTCTCATTGGTTCCAAGAAATGGGTACCTTACACAATAACAGGGTAAATCACACCAGCATCTAGAAGTTTAAGAATCTCTTTCTTTACAACATCCTTCAGGTTAGGATTTAACTTTCTTTGATGCTCTATAGAAGTCATTGATTCATCTTCAAGATGTATCCTATGCATGCACAAAGAGGGTTATATCCCTTTAATGTCATCAAGTGAGTATCCTATTGCTTTTCTAAACCTTTCGAGTGCTATTAAAAGTTCAGGTATCACATTTTCATTCAGCTCACTACTCACAATGACAGGATATGTCTCATTGGTTCCAAGAAATGCGTACCTTACACCATGGGGAAGAGGTTTAAGCTCACCTTCGGTGCTTTGAGCTCACTCCAGTCATCTTTCTGGACTTCTTCATGTTGGGTGACTGAGGCTACTTAATGAATCGCTTGAGGCAGCTCCTCATATTGATCCTTACTAGCAAGCCCCTTGTGCGAATCCAGTATCATCCCAAAGGAAATGCTCTCTTTATTCTCTATCACTGCAACCTCTTTCTCTACTGTCAAGGCATGTTGTAGAGGATCCTCTTATGACAACTCTTCAATAAGCTCATCAGCTAAAGCATCCATCTCTTCAATGGAGAACACTTGCCCTTGCACAGTTTGTTTCTGCATTATCTCCTTGATGTCAAACTGAAGAGTGTGCCCCTTACCCAAATGAAGATCAATCTTTCCTTCTTTCACATTAACAATTGCAGCTGCTGTAGCTAAGAATGGCCTTCCAAGGATCAGGGGATCTTGGGCTTCTTCTCCCATCTCAACCACCACAAAATTTGTAGGAATCTCATAGTTTCCAACCTTTACAAGGAGATCTTCCAAGATACCCACGGGATACTTTACTGAACGATCAGCTAACACCAGGGATAGTCTTCACTTATTGTATTGAGTGAATCCAAGCCTCTTTGCAACTGACAAAGGCATCAGGCTGACACTAGCTCCCAAATCGCAGAGGCGTCTATCAAAAACCATAGGTCCAAGAGCACAAGGTAGTGTGAAGCATCTTGGATCCTCTAGCTTTTTTTGGAAAACAAGCCTTTGGATAATGGCACTGCACTCATGAGTAAGGATCATCATACCTTCCATCTCCTTCTTCTTTGAAGTTACAGCATCTTTCAAGAACTTGCTATATTGAGGGACTAGCATGAAAGCATCTATGATAGGCATAATGACTTGAACTTCACTCATTTGCTTCTCAAACAAAGCATTGTACTTCTCTAGCAGCTGCCTCTTGAATCTTCCAGGAAATAGTAGTTTGGGTTCATAAGGAGGAGGAACAAAAGCCTTCTCATTTGCTGGAGCAGAAACTTCACCATCTTTTACTGTTTCCTTCTCTTCTCCAACCTTTCCTTTACCTTTAGCTTCAGTAATCTTTTCCAGTATCTCTTCATTGATCTTCTCATCCACAATCACAACCTCATCATCTATGTTGATGGCCACCACCTCACCTTGTTTCTCAGCATCCTTCTTGAGAGTTTTAGAAGCCAGTTCTTTCCCACTCCTTACGGTTATCGCTTTCATGGTCTCTTTGGGGTTTTGCTCAGATTTTCCAGGTAAGGATCATTGTTGGCGATTTGGATTAGTGTTCATGGAAGCAAACTGGTTTTCCAAAGCCCTGAACTTGTTGTTGAGGTCATTGTAGCTGACATCAATCTTGGCATGGAGGTTCTTGAGATCATATCCAACATGTTTCTCACTTCTTGTCTGGGACTCCAAAATCTGTTTCAGTAGAGCATCAGTGCTGGTTTCCTGTGGAGTAGACTAAGAGGGGTTAGCTTGTTGAGGCTGTTGAGAAGGTTGGTTCCCCTTGTTGGTGTTCAATTAAATAAAAAAGAGAAAGAAGTTTGTTCATTGGTGAGTGATGTGAGTAAAAGTTTATTTGGATCATGGGATGAAAAAGAAAGGGTTAGAACTTGTCATCACTTAGGAAACCCACAGTAGCTGTCAAATTTGTCCAAGTGATCAAATGCATCTTCTACAGGCAACCCATGATACTTGTTGTTCTCAATCACGTTGAGGAGTCCTGGTTTGACCTCAAAGTTGTTGGCTTCCACAGGTGGTGCACGGATTCTCAAACTATTGCCATGAAGGTTTGGGCGGTCATAGGTGCCAATAGGGCGAGCTGGGCGGGCTGGGTGTACTGTTGGGTCTTGCCCGTTGACGTTAACCGGTGGGTCCATGTCAGTATCCAACCTCTGTTGCTGAGCTTGTTGTTCTACCTGTTTTCTCTGTCTTGCGATCTCTCTTTCAAATGCTCTGATATCTGGAACTCTTGGAACAAGGTTTGCTGTGCCTTTGCTCCTCAAGTTCATACACCTGAAATCCAAAGAGAGATGAAGATGAAGAATCAGTAACAAAATTAAAGAAAAATGACTTAGTCTCACGAAAGTGACTAAATCTCAATGTTTAAATCTACTCAGAATTTGGCAACGGCGCCAATTTGATGTTAGGAGTTTTCAAGGCTCTTAAGACCAATGATGTAGTATAAAAGATTGTCGAACCAATTCTGAGATGTAAAAGCACCGAGAATGCAAGTACTAGCTTAATCTAAGTGTGATCATATAGTTGATTGGTTTTGAATTATAACTAATATTGAATTGCAGTAAAAAATGTGATGAATGAATAAACTTCAACAATTAAGGAATGGGAGAACTCATGGGTATAGGGAATTTGACCTTGGATGATCAGTTTTCGAACTAAGGATGGCAAGTGATCAATTAAACTATCTACCTTAGGCCTAGACACAATTCTAAACAAGCTCTATGCCTAGATGAATGTTCATTTGCTAACATAACTCAAGCATCAAATATCTTTGGTTAAATATTATGAAAGCAATCATTAGGAATAAGTCTACTAGCCGTCTTAACACGTTCAACAAGTATCCTTGGTAAAGAATGTTAAAAGCTTAGGAGAGTTGACTCAGACATTTCATCGAACACTCTGTGAGTGGGAAATTTCTAGAGATCAACTTTTGAGTGGCCAACTCAAAAGAAGCATTAGGATTACTCTACAAGCAAGGAATAGGAGAAATCTAAACTACACATCCGAGTTCTAGACTAATCATCCTTAGTCTCCCTAACCCATGAATTCAATGGTGATTTACTCACTAATCATCATGATTACTCTTAAACCCATGTTAGATTCAAGTTTATCATGTAGATGATGAAATAGACAAGTAAAACAATGAATAATGAAGACAATGATCTTGGAAGATGAACTTTCCGAAAGGTTTTCAAGTGTTTTTCTTCAAGAACAAAGATAAGATGCCTCTGGTGGCTTACAACATAACTTAAACTTAGGTTTTTCCAACTCAAAACATAAAAAACGAAATTTCAAAAACGGTCCTCGAAACAAGTATTTTTCGACCAAACATAAGCACTCAGCGGGGTCACCACCCTGCTGCACGACCCCGATGCGGGGTCACCACCACGCTGCACGACCCCGCTGCAAAGCCTCTTCTTTTTCTCTTTGTTTTCTCCGGGAAAATGCGAGCGGCCCTCCGACCCCCGCTGCGTGGGTCCGCTGTGGTCTGGGCTGACCCCCTGACTCCGCTGCGTGACCCGCTGGGAGCACTTTTTCGTGTTTAGTGCAGTGAATGCGAGCGGCCTCGAACCCCGCTGTGGGGTGAGCAGACCCCCTGCCTCTGCTTTGTGAACCCGCTATAGTCTTTCATCTCGCCAAATGGCCTTCTTTTGGCATAAAATTGGTCCAAACACCTCCAAGAACTCCACAGCATGTGCCACCACCTGACAAGGACTAATGTATGCAAAATGCAACCTAGAAATGACTAAATCCTAATCTACATGATCACAATGCATGCAAATGGGTGGTTAAAACTATAGAAATATGCAAGACATCAGGCACATATGTGGGCGTAGTGGGATCCTATCATGGTGTCTCCGGACTCGATTGAAGTCAGGGCGGAGATCCCGGATGAGTTTTGCGCGGTCGATCAGCCGGGGACTGATGTGAATGCTGGCCAATGCTCGGTGTCTGGGTTTTATGGTTTTGATGAATGATGTTTTCGTCGTTTGTTGTAGTGTACTTGTTTTTAGTATTTTGTATCGGGACTAGCCGTTGGTGGTTTTGAATCCCTACCGCTGGGCGGCATATATCGGATGATGTTTTTATTAATGAAATTTTTCTAAGTATGAAATCTGTTTTTTTTGTTTAAGTGTATAGGGAAGAATACGAGTTGTCGTCTCGTACCTAACTCTTTGCGTGGATCGTCCTATTCGTTTGCTCGTATCGGAATGTTTTGATTTTTTTTGCGAGCGCTTAGATGTGGACGAAGAGACATGCCTTTAGGATCTCAATTCATGCCTTGTGACAATAGAGACCAGTGTGTGGGTTTAGGAAAAGACCTAGGTTTACTTTCGGTTTAAGGCTATGCGATGACTAGTCGGCTTTCATTTTGCCTGTTGCGATTTTAAACTGATTTCGTACTGATTTAAAGTCCACGATAGGTTCTTGGCTTATATGACTTGTCTGGTCGAAATCGAACATCCCCGAAGGTGCTGAGCAAAATTTTGGATTTCTTTTATAGTGCGCTATTTTATCCTAGTCGGATGTATAAGGACCAGTGGGTCGTATGCGTTTGTTTAAGACGACATATGTGCTCGGCGTGGCCAATCGACGAGCGTTTGTGGTTTTATAGTCGTGGATGGACTTGTGAATATTTCTCTAAGACTTTAGGCGACGTCGCGTTGATTCTTTTCGAAATATTCATATTATCTGATGTATAAGTTTTTGGTCGAAACGACCAAGTGTTTTCTTTTTATAACTTACTGCGGAAATAATTTCCGAAAGTGTTCGGAATTCGAGTTTGGTTTTGGATTATGTTTTTCGATAAAGGAGGGAATTTGCGATATTCTAACTTTGTCTTTATTGAAACGTTTCAAAATCTCGAGTTCAAAGGGAATATATATATATTTTAAAAAAATAAGGGAGTATACGCACCCACTCCCCCCCCCCAATTTAGAGGGGGGGATAGCTGAACTCTTCTTTAGGCGAGCTGCCTACGTATCCCTTTCGGGAATCAAGCTATCTCGTAGTTCTGGTTGTTGGTGTGAGTGTGTTTACTCGGCTATTGTAGATGCGTCGATCGCTTTAGTCGCTGGACCGGTGTCTTTTTCCGGGGTTTTGTCATCCGGTTGGGTAGAAATGATGGGTTCGGAAGATTGTTGCTTCTTGACCGTTACTGATTCGAGGTTGTTTTCCGCTGTTGGCGGAGTTGGTTTCACCCGTTTCTGTTTCACGATGGTGATAGTCATTTGCCTTAGCCTATGTTCCGCTACAAAGCAAGACCACGACTGTCTTTGACATCCCCAAATTGCTGCGACTCTCGTAGGAGTCGGGAACTTGATGCCTAACTGGTACGTCGACGGAACTGCCTTCACGGCGTTTATCCAAGGCGTGCCCATGATTACGTTGTAGATGGCCGGTCGATCGAAGACCCTAGAGTTATAGCCGTTCTGCTGGAGAAACTAGTCAACGGCTTTGGTATCGGTTCGATCTCCGTTAATCCGATTCCCATTCGTGTTAAAGTGTCGTGGAAGATCACGTTGACAGTGGTTCCGGTATCAACGAGTACTCGAGCGACCTCTAAATCGCTAATGACTAGATCGATGACAAGAGGATCGGCATGCGGGTGGTCAATGCAGGAAGTTTCTGCCTCCTCAAAGGCGATCACTCCTCTCAGAGTATCATCCGACAGTGTCGGCCAGATTGAACCTGTCTCAGCTTTTCGTCAGTAGGACTTGATGGATGAGATGGTATCGCTGTAGTATTGAAATTCACCGATGATCATGTTGACCCTTCGGCGGTTAGCATTGTTCCCTCTCTCGTCTTGTCTCTCTCCGCGTTTCTCACATGTTTGATTCCCTTCAGGCGAAGCGTCTGCCTGCGAGTTCCTATCCCGTCCCTCGTGATGGACGTACTTGTCGTTACGAGGGCTTTTCTTTTTCGGATTTTGCTCAGACGCGGCGTCTTTTGCAGATGTCTTCGTCGGTTTATGCTGCTCCGCCAGGATTTTAGTCTCCTCTTCGATGGTGATGAAATCAGTGGTTTTCTGGAGCGCGTCCTGGATCGTGCGCGGTTTCTCGAGATTTATCCACTTTATGAACTTTGATTTGAACCAAAGCGACTTTCTTAGCGCGTTGATGGCTGCTCTGTCGCTTATTCCACTAACCCTAGCAATGATGAGTTTGAACTTACCCATGAAGTCGCGGAGAGGTTCGTCTTCCTTCTGGATAGACTCCAGAGGTTGGCATCAGAAGTATCTCGGTTTATGAACATCGAGTACTACTTCAGAAACTCCGAGGCAAGCTGGCGGAAACTCCCGATCGAATTCCGCTTAAGTCAAGCAAACCATTCGAGTGTTGCCCCTTCTAGGTTTTTGACAAAGAACTGGCAGTAGCCTGCGTTCTTTTCGCTCTCCTTGAGCTTGGCTCGCCCCATTGTGATATGGAAGGCCTACAGGTGTGCTTTGGGATCAGTCTTCCCATCGTAATTCGGCACTTTGAGCTTTCCGGGATCGGGCAGCTTGATCTCAGTGATACGAGCCGTAAAAGGCTTTTTCCGAGATTCGTACAGAAATCGATCTATTTCAGGTGCGGCGCTAGTGGCATGTTAAATTCGAGACTTCACTGCTTTTACCACTGCGGCCGGTTTTGTGATATAATCTCGTAGATCACAAATCTCAGTTGGGTCGCCAGCAGTTTTCCGACCCCGTCAGCGTTTGTTGCGAGTGACCTGAGATTGTTCCTTGGCCGTTTTTGCATGCTCCATGCGATAGAGCTCCTCCTCGTCCTTGGTGGGAGAGTGTTCGGGAGAAGATTCGGGCTGAGGACTGCGATCTATCCTCCTTCTTGGATGAATGTTAGTGTCTTCCTTCGACGGATCGGATTGGTCGCTTGTTTCCAGATTAACCCTTTCGACACTGTCGTCCTCGGCCTTTCGTGTCGCGTCAGAGTTATCTTTTTCGTAGGTTTGCCCCGGTAAATCGAGTCTTCTTCTGCGGATTCTTGTGGTTCCGCGGGGCCGGATAGCTTTGGTCTTTGCGGTTAGGGTTTCAACCTGTTTCGCGAGAGATCCGATTAGCTTATCCTGCTCGTCCGTCCTCTTTTGATAGGCGGAGAGTACCTCCTGCAGCGACGTAGTGTTAGCCGCAGCGTTAACTGTGGTCGCGCTTGGAATTTGAGTTTCAACATTTCCGTTGACGTCAGTTGGTTGTTCTTCTGTCATCGTATCCGATCGAGCGTGATGTGGTCTGAGAGTTAGATAGATCCATAACCCCCTTTCCTTTTAGCGCCAAACTGTGGGAACCGAAATTCACACCGTCGATTTCTGTAAATTAGGGAAGTTAGGGAAAACTCTAATTTCCCAGAGGTCCCGGATATCTGCTTAACCACACGCCAAGCAATCAGAAATCGAGAAAAAGAATAAAAACAATAAAAAAATCGAGATAAAGAGCAAAGAGGTTTCTTATTCCGATTTTGCGTAAGAACGGTACAAACGAGGTAAAGCCTTGGCTACAAGAGCTGACGGCGAGTTTCCTAGTTCTAGCAACCTAAGACTAAAACCCTAGTTGAGACGCAGCTCGATAACAAAAATGGAAAGTTGCCTAAATGCTAAGTTTTTATGTGTGATGAGAGCTCTGAAAATTCTTGTATCTTCTTGTCCTCGACCTTGTGCTTATATACTCTTCTCCTTGACGGTTTAACCTTTCCTTTTCCGCCTTGATTCTTGTCTTTCAGATATCTTCCATTTTTCTCGATTCTCCATTTTTATCTTGGAAAACTTCTATTTCTCTCCGAACTTGACATGTATCCTCTTTCTGCTCATAAGTGGATAAACCTTCATTGTATCTTTGTGATGGATTTCGTCTAAAGTCGCGTATGGGCCTTTATCGCGTTTTGGGACCTTTCGGGCCGTTTTGCGTCTTTGCCTTTTTACGATTTTAGACAAGATAGTTCCGTGATACGATGGAGTTTTAATAAAACATCTCGAGTTAATCGTATTGTTTGACAATCTCTGGTGTTTTGTTTAACCGTTTGCCGTTTTATACGATTTACTCGAGTTTTTACGAGAAAACAAGTCTTTTACTGTTTTCATCGTAAAATTCCAATGATAAGACGGATTGAGACGAAACGAGAGATGTTCCAATCATGGTTCAGATTATGATCGATTCAAGGGACCTTGACGGTTTGGTTCAGCTCAAAAAGACGTCGAACTGGTCAAGCACAGCCAGCTCGCCTGCTGGCGAGCTGGACGAGTCAGTTCAGCTCGCCAACAGGTGAGCTGGTCGGTTGTTTGGTTTCGATCGTTTCTCATTTTATCGACCCGAGACCATCTCGAAGAATACAAGGAGAAGTAATCGTAGACGTTGATTTCTAGATTACCATTTTTGACCTCATCAGACGGTCCCAGGCAGCTTTACCGTTTTGGGGAGTTTGGACGTTACGACCGTTTTTTGCTAATTTGGCCAATTAGACAATCCTGGATTGTTTTATTCAATTTTACGACGATTTCCAAGATGACGATTGTTAAGTTTACGGAATTCCTTTGCTCGTAAGGTCCTTAGAATTCTTCTCGACGCTTTTCCATATTTTTATTAACCTATTTTTAACTTTGCAGAAAGTTTTGGTCGCTGATTCCGTCGTAACCGATTTTGACCCCAACAAAACCCTAACTGTAAAAACAGTAGTGATATGAATTGTAAAATAGTAGTTAGTAAAATATTTAATATTATTGAAGTAATTATCTGATAGTATCTAATTTTTGGTAATTCTAAATAGAAGATAATTGTAAATAATTGTATGATAGTAATCTTTAATTTCTAAAATCTTAAACAAAAATGTAAAGTAGTATTTGATAGTATTTTTGTTTTTAAAATTGTAAATAAAAGAGTTTATAAAATAGAATGTTTTCTTTTTCAAAATCATAAGAAAAAAAGAAAATTTAAAAAAAAATTTAATAGTAATTTAAAAGATAAAGATTTTGATGATAAACATGATAATAAAAAATTTAATTATCTAAAAAAGCAAAATAGTATTTTGTCGTGATTGGTCTTTATATTGGTATTTGTATGTGTTTGGTCATACAAAAAAAACACATGTTTGGTATATTTTTGTGTTTGGTCATAAAAAAATAGATTATTAATATTATCAACGTAAATGATTTTTAAGTTTAATAGGTAACTAGATTTTGATATGCGCTTCAAAAGCGTAGATGTTTTTCCATTAAAAGCGCGGGTGTTTTTTCATTTTAATAAAATTTGATTAAACCTATAACTTTTATTAAAAAAACAGAGAATTTAAAAGTTGTTTTATTAGTATTTAAAAAAAAAAATATTTTATCATAATTTTTTGTTTTTAAGTAGTGTGTTTATATTTGATTCAGATATATGGTTGGAGTAATAGATCTAGACACTTGTGTATCAGTTTGAATTTAATGAAAACATTTTTAACTAAAAGTTTGATGCAATCCTGTAAAAATTTAAAACATTGCAATCTGAGTTGATCCACTAAAAAAACCAAAAAAAATCTAATAATATTTTTGAAATTTTTGATTAAATAACTCTTCTTTTTAATATTATATAAAATTTATTTTTTAATTCCTCAGAATGTGATGAAATTTTTATTATGTTATTCGAAGAAAACAAAACAATGGTAATAAAAAAGAAAACTGTTTTTGATATGACACTATTAGTTTACTTTCGTTTCTAATATCCTATGCTATTTTATATTTTTATTATTTTAGATTTAAAATTTAATTTGAAGATAAGTTTAAAATTATTTTTGAACAATCAAATTGCCATATTATTAATATGTAGAAAGTTACATAGTAAATAATATTTTTTTTAAACTTCATGTATATACCTAAATTCAATAATTTAATATTATTATCTGCAAAAATATATATTCAAATTAAATGGAAAGTATAATTGGCATAAAAATCAGAATTATTACCTCTGACAAAATATGTGTGGGAACCAAAATTCACACTTGTCGATTTCCGTTAAATAAGGAAACTTAGGAAAACCCTAATTTTCCAGAGGAACCGGATCTCTGCGAAAGCTAACGACAAGTAACCAAATAAATGCGGAAAATATGAAAAACGTAATAAAACGAATTTAAAGAAAAAGTAGATCTTATTTCTATTTCGCGTAAGAGCGTTGCGATCATTACAAGGGTTTACAAAGGCTTTGGCCGAAGGTCCGTCAGCGAGTTATCAACATACAAACCTTAAACCTAATCGAGTCACAGCTCGATAACAAAAGACGGAAAAAGATAAGAAAAAGGATTTGAATGATTTCAGACTGAACCTTATGAAAGGCTGCCTACGTACCCCTTTCGAGGATCAAGTCGAACGTAGTTCAGTGGATAGAGCTGGACCAGAGATCGAACCGCCTAGGCGAGTTTGTCTAGTAATTGAGCGCCAGTCATAGAAACCGAACTTGTCGAGAAAAAGCCTAAGTTTCTAAGTGTGGAAAATTCTCAGTCTAGAAAAGTTGTTAAAGTCTCAGATGAGAGCCCATCCTTTCGTCCCTTTGCTTCTTCCCTATGCCTCTTGCTTATATACTTCCTTCCTAGGCAGTTTAGTCTTTCCATTTCGCCTAGATTCGAGTTTATCGGGAATCTTCCATTTATCTCGATCTTTCCTTTTTTCCCGCGGAAATCTTCTATTTATCCTCAAACTTTGACATTTATCTTCAAATTTGACATTTATCTTCAAATTTGACATTTATCTTCTTTCTTCAAGTAAATCGCCAAAACGTCGTCGTATCTTTGGGTTGGACTTCGTTTAAAGTCGCGAGTGGCTTTTATCGCGTTTTATGACTTTCCGAGCCGTTTTGCGATAAATCCGTTTTACGACTTTAGACGAGATCGTTTCCTGATACGATGCCGTTTTTAGATAATTTTCTCGAGTTAATCGTAAAGCTAAGCATGTTCGATGTTTCGATTAATCGTTGCTGTTTTCTACGATTTATTCGGGTTTTTATTAAAAACGCGTTCTGTACAATTTTTACAAAAAATCTCGAATAAATCGTATAGTTTAGGCAATATTCGGTGTTTCGTTAAACCATTGCCGTTTTATAAAATTTCCTCGAGTTCTTTTCGAGAAAACAAAGTTTTACGATTTTTATCGTAAAACTCGAACGATAGGACGGATCGAGAAGAAACGGGAGACATTTCGACCGTGATTCGGAATACGATCGTGTCGAAGGACGTATGCCTTGAATCAAGGATGTGGGAGATCGAGGCTCGGGATGGTCGGTTCGCCGTATGGCGAACTAGCCGATAAGAACCTTTGGGGGCAAAGTCAGCGCCTCTTAGTTCGCCGTTGGGCGAACTAGTCGGGACGAGGCTAGTTCGCCCAACGACGAACTAGGCCGGCTTGGCTTAGTTCGCCGTTGGGCGAACTAGCCAGGACGGGGCTAGTTCGCCCAACGGCGAACTAGGTGATAAGAACCTGTGGGGCAAAGTCAGCGCCCCTTAGTTTTCTGTTGGCGAACTAGCCGGGACGAAGCTAGTTCGCGTTTTACGGCGGATTCGGTTTTTCGCGGTTTTGTAAAACGATTCTTCGAGTCTTATAAAACGATTCTTCGAGTTTTATAAAACGATTCTCGAGTTCTATAAAACGATTCTTCGAGTTTTATAAAACGATTCTTCGATTTTTATAAAACGAATCTCGAGTTTTATAAAACGATTCTTCGAGTTTTAAAAACGATCCCGAGTTTTATAAAATGATTCTTCTAATTTTATAAAACGATGCTTCGAGATTTATAAAACGATTCTCGAGTTTTATAACACGATTCTTCGAGTTTTATAAAACGATTCTCGAGTTTTATAAAACGATTCTTCGAGTTTTATAAAAGGATTCTCGAGTTTTATACAACGATTCTTCGAGTTTTATAAAATGATTCTCGAGTTTTATAAAATGATTCTTCGAGTCTTATAAAACGTTTCTCGAGTCTTATAAAACGATACTCGAGTTTTATAAAACGATTCTTCGAGTTTTATAAAACGATTCTTCGAGTTTTATAAAACGATTCTCGAGTTGTATAAAACGATTCTTTGAGTTTTATAAAACGATTCTTCGAGTTTTATAAAACGATTCTTGAGTTTTATAAAACGATTCTCGAGTTTTATAAAACGATTCTTCGAGTTTTATAAAACGATTCTTTGAGTTTTATAAAACGATTTCTTTTATATTTTTGCGGAGACTTTTTGCCATTGATTCTGTTGTAACCGATTTTGACACCAACAGTTAGCCCCCCAGCTCGCTAGAATCTTGAGCCTTTAGCGTAAGGTTCTTGCGAGTGGTTAGCCAGTGTTAGTTAAGTTAGGCGGAATTAATGGTTGGAAAGGTCCGTTGAAAGTGATCTTTCCACTCTCCAGGGAGCGGAAAGCGTTTAAGATTAGGGCTGCGCCTTGTGAAGGCTGCCTACGTACCCTTTTGAGGGGACCAAGCCTTTCGTAGTTCGTTTCGGAGTTAAGGTTCGTATGACCTGTTTCCTAGCAAGACCTTTACGGTCTAGTTATATGTCGTGTAGGAATTATAAGCATATTGATGTTGATGGCATCTGGACCTTTGCGGCCTTGAGACTAGCCTTGTAGGCCGTTTGGTCTGGCCGAGCGTGGCCGTTATAGTTTTCGGAATGGCCGTGTGCGGCTCTGAGTCCCTGCCGCTTTTGCGGCTTTATTAAAAATCAGTTTGCGTTTTTAAGAGCGTGTTTTTATTCGTATGAATGTAGCGGGAAGAATATGAGTTGATATTGAGGGAGGTCCGCGAGTTGCCGTCTCGCATTCCCTTTTCCCTTAGTGTATCGCCTTGTTTGTTTGCCCGTTTTAGGATGTTTAGTAAATCGAGTGAGCGTTTAGATATAGACGAAGAGATCATGCCTTTAGGATCTCAATTCATGCCTTGAGACGTTAGCGACCAGTGTGCTGGGTTTAGGGTAAGACCTAGGTTTACTTTCGGATTGAGGCTATGCGATGACTAGTCGGCTTTCATTTTGCCTTTTGCGATTTTAACCTGATTCCATACCAATTTAGAATCCGCGATAGGTTCTCGGCTTATATGATTCTTCTGGTTGGAACCGAGCATCTCACCGGGAAAATTTTCTAAGTTGCTCGGAAATGCTGACCAAAAGTTTGAATTTCATTTATAGCGCTATTACCCTTGTGTCGGGTGTTCGAGAGCTATCTCTGCGAGATAACTTAAGTTTGTTTAGGACTGTTGCGAGTTCGTTGTGATCAGCAACAAACTATTTTTAGGTGATAGATGTTTACGTAGTTTGGGCCTTCGCGAAGGATACGTACGTTAAGAAGTTCTGCGTATTTTATAGTCGCGAACGGACTGTTAGGTCTTCCAAGAAAATGACTTTATCGAGGAAGGTATTTGTGTCGAAAAACTAATCTTCGGGCGTTTGTGACGTCTTGCAGTGCCGAAAGTTGGTTTTTATTTTATATGCCGCGTTTCGTGTTCGGAACATTTGCGGGATCGAAGATGTTGCGCGGTGTTGCGAGGGTTTTGTCTTAACCCTGCTTTGTAGGAACACTTTGGTTCGTTTGCGGATATTCGCAATTAAAACTTATATTCCTGTTTGGATGTTAGGTAGTTTTATGATTTGTGCTAGAGCAATTAGGACCGAGAGGTCGCGTAAGTTGTTTCCCCGAAACGAAGCGTTTTTCGTCACAGTGCTTTGTGAGGTGTTGACCCTCCGAGATTCGTACGGCTTCAGTAGCTTTGTTACGAGCGTTTTCTTATACATCGGAATTTGTAGGCAACTTGCTTTGGAAATAGAGTGAATCGTGAAAATACAGAACTTAGCCGATTTTTGACAAGTTTTCATTATCCGTTGAATGTGTTGGCTCGGCGTGAAGGTTGTATTCAGCCGTACAGCCAAAGTCGCATTTGGTAGAGGATTAGACTACGATACTTTCCTGCTATCGATAAGGTCGAGTCGGTTTGTAAACTTGGCACTGAAGTGGAGCGTGATCGGACAATAGCCAATTAGCGTTTGTCGAGCTTGATATGCCAAGTATGCCCGTGGTTATAGAAAACGTTTTTTCCGTTTTAGGTTCGATTTATGCGATGAAAGTTTCGTTTAACCTTTCCTTTGTTTGTATGGAAGTTGTTTTCTATTTTGCCCGAGGGAGACGAAGCTTTAAGAAGCTTGGTGTCGAGCCTATACAAAGTCAGTTTTATTCTCAGATGCAATCGGGAGGAATGAAAGCGAATGCTCGTGAACCGAAGGGCTAAAGAGTGAGATCTTTCAGATCGTGGCGCGAGGAAAAAAATTTTAGATCGGTCGCTCAGTGCCAGATCGTATAGCTTGGTTTTCGCTATAAGGTAGGTACTTTTTGCAAAACCTGTTATGTTTACTTTTGAAAGTTACTTCGTTATGACATGATCCTGACCATACGAAGGATTTCTTGCGTAAATAACGGGCGATGAATTTATAATCGACACGACGCATTGGGTTAACAATGTTTCCGCAGATTTTTCGAGAAACCTTTCCGCTTAGTTTTTGATTCTTCGGTGATGGTTTTTTTGGAGTCACTCGCGGAGTTTTACCAAAATTTATTTCACCGAGATTTAATCGCAAAATGTTTTAGCGGGTTTATCGGACGGAATGAATCACATGATCAGCAATAGGATCAGTCAGCGAGAAGGGAGGACGTGTTCTCTATTGCTGCTTTGTGTTCTCGATTTTTCTTTCGCCGCAAATGTTCTTGACATTATTCCGTGACTCAGTTGGTTTGATGGAAAACGAGATCAATGCTTCGATGCCTAAAGATTTCACGTATAATTTTTTGATTCTTATACTTGTTTTATCAAGTTCGAGAAGATCTTTATGACTTCGGCAAATCATCGAGTTTTGCTCTGAAGTTTCGCAGAGATTTTCTAACCGCATGATTGCGCCGAGAGATGCTGTATATTCCTCGAGATTATTTCCCAGACGGTTTGGATCAGTCTTTAGCGTTTAGACGGTTCTTTGATTGTCGTTTGCTTTCGGGATGATTTTGACGAGGCGTCGCATTGTCCGAATATTTTTCTGCTTGTTTTGGCGAGAGATTGCTTTATAGACAACGTTTTCTCGACGCGAGGGAAAATATTCGACGAAAGGAAAAAGACGAGTTTCCTTTGAAGGATTCGGATGATTGATAATCCGGGTTGGTTAAAGACTGTGGTAGATTGGCGATGACTTGGAGTATGTCTGGTTTACAAAAATTTCTAGGAGCGAGTCGATTTTAAGACGACGTCAGCGTCTCTAGCTCCTTCTTTCTTTTAGGAAATGAGTACGTTCGAATGCGTGGTGATCGTTTCTCGGTTGTACGAGAGATTGGATCGGTTTGCGAGTTATGCCTGAATGGTTAGAGAACAACAAATCGAGAAAGACAAAAATTGCTTACGACTTAGCATGCTAGACTATCCTCTAAATTCTAAGTTCTCTAGGTTTCACGGCAGTTTACAAGATGTTTTCGTTTCTTACCTACGAGAAATTAGAAGTCTAATAAAATTTTCGAGTCGGACATATCTTAGTTTCATCGATGATTTGGGATCGTCTATTCTTCGTTCTTCGTCTTTTGACTTACCGGTCTTCGACGAATTACCGGCAAGAGTATCGAGCGGGGAGAAGACTTAACCATCGGAGCTCATGTTCTTGTTTCTTCGTACTGCTGGTTTTATCTGGCCGACTAGGTGCACTTTGTATATCGAAAAAATCAATCACGTGTTTATGATTGGATGTTTTCGACTTAGCGCGGCAGAGTTTTGTAAAACCGGATTGGGTTTAGAGAGTTCAGATTTCTCGTATAGTTTAGGCAACTTTGGTGTTAAGTCAACCGTTGCCGTTTTAGACGATTGATTCGAACTTATACGAAGAAACAAGTCTTCGCGGTTTTATCGTAAAATCCCGATGGAAATTCCGATTGAGACGAAACGAGAATCAGCGCGATCAAGACTCGAGAGAGAAACTCGGGGATTGGTTCAGCTCGACGAAGGGCAAGTCGGGTGAACCCTTTCAGCTTGCTGTGTGGCGATCTGGATGGTAAGAACCCTTGGGGCGAAGTCAGCATCTCTTGGGCGAGCTAGGCGCTTCGTTCAGCTCGCCGTATGGCGAGCTAGCTAGCTCTACGTTCGGTGAGCTAAGACGCTTGGCGTGGGTGATCTCGATTCGTCGAGTTGATTTGTTTTCGTAGTAGAATCTCAACGGAAAGTTTGAGTGAGACGAAACGAAAAGCAGTGCGATTATTCTTTAGAGTACGATCAGGCTCACCATAGCTATGAGTTGGATTGTGCGGATCCTCGGGGAAAAGTCAGTGCCTCTAGGACGAGGTGGAAAGCCGATCATCTCGCCAAGATGGCAAGCTAGGTTGCTCGGCCAACTCACCGTCTTTTCGGCTGGATAGTATTGCCCGATTCTGCGAGTAGCCTAAGGTTCTTACGCGAGCAACCTAGGGTTTTGTCGCAAATAACCTAGGGTTTTTACGCGAGTGACCTAGGGCTTTCTCCGCGAGTAAAGCTAGGGCTTTCTCCGCGAGTAAAGCTAGAGCTTTCTCCGCGAGTAACCTAGGGCTTTCTGCGCGAGTAACCTAGGATTTATTTCGCGAGTAACTTACGGGTTGTTCCGCAGTTTCTTGGAGAGCAAGTTTTATTTTTTCCGAAAAGCTCTCAGAAACGTCTTTTGCTCAACCCATGAGATTTGTTCAACTCGCAAATAAGAAAAACACTATGGGGTTTGATAGATTTTATCGTTGCCCTTAGTGATCTCAGATAGAAATCGTGAGCTTGTTTTGTTGCTCTTCCCGTGGCGAAGAGTCGCGATTAGGTTTTCGATTTTGTTGAGTACTACAACGTTTGCGTGAGCGTTGGCTGTACGAGTAGTCGCTGCTGGAGTTGTTTTACCAGCGTCTTTTTGCGAGTTGCGACTTTGTCTTTCATATCCAGACATCGTTTTGATCAAGAAATTTGCGGCTATGAGTAAGAGTAATCCGACCCCCCCCCCTCCTTCTAGCGCCAAACTGTGGGAACCAAAATTCACACTTGTCGATTTCCGTTAAATAAGGAAACTTAGGAAAACCCTAACTTTCCAGAGGAACCGGATCTCTGCGAAAGCCAACGACAAGTAACCAAATAAATGCGGAAAAATATGAAAAACGTAATTAAACGAATTTAAAGAAAAAGCAGATCTTATTTCGAGTTTTATAAAACGATTCTTCGAGTTTTATAAAACGATTCTCGAGTTTTATAAAACGATTCTTCGATTTTTATAAAACGATTCTTCGAGTTTTATAAAACGATTCTTCGAGTTTTATAAAACGAATCTCGAGTTTTATAAAACGATTCTTCGAGATTTTTAAAACGATCCTCGAGTTTTATAAAATGATTCTTCTAATTTTATAAAACGATGCTTCGAGTTTTATAAAACGATTCTCGAGTTTTATAACACGATTCTCCGAGTTTTATAAAACGATTCTCGAGTTTTATAAAACGATTCTTCGAGTTTTATAAAACGATTCTCGAGTTTTATAAAACGATTCTTCAAGTTTTATAAAATGATTCTCGAGTTTTATAAAACGATTCTTCGAGTTTTATAAAACGATTCTCGAGTCTTATAAAACGATTCTCGAGTTTTAAAACGATTCTTCGAGTTTTATAAAACGATTTTTCGAGTTTTATAAAAAGATTTTTCGAGTTTTATAAAAAGATTCTCGAGTTGTATAAAACGATTCTCTGAGATTTATAAAACGATTCTTCGAGTTTTATAAAACGATTCTCGAGTTTTATAAAACGATTCTCAAGTTTTATAAAACGATTCTTCGAGTTTTATAAACGATTCTTCGAGTTTTATAGAACGATTTCTTTTATATTTTTGCGGAGACTTTTTGCCATTGATTCCGTTGTAACCGATTTTGACACCAACAATATGGAAAGTATTAGTTCCCATAGATATATGAAATATTTGCTTTTTTAATTCAAATAAATAGAAGTTAGTGGTATGATTTTGTTATTTTTCTAATTCTTTAGAATTTGATGATTTTTTTTAAATTTCTTAGAATTGAAAATGATTTTCTTAATTCTTTAGAATTTGAAGAAATTTTTACTATGTCATTTAAAGAAAACGAAAAAATGGTAATAGAAAAAGACCAAAAAAAATGATATGACAATATTAGTTTCCTTTTGTTTTTAATAACCTATGCTATGTTTATATTTTATTTATTTTAGATCTAACATTTAATTTTATGATAAGTTTTAAATGATTTTTGAACACTCAATATTGCCATCTTAATATTATGTAGAAAATTACATAGTAAATAATATTTTTAAAAACTTCATGTATATACCTATATTCAATCTTTCAATATTATTATTTACAAAAATATATTCAAATTAAATGGCAAGTATAATTGGCATAAAAATCGGAACTATTACCTTTGACAAAAATATGGAAAGTATTAGTTCCATAGATATAAAGAATATTTGTTTCTTTAATTTAAATAATAGAAGTTAAAGGTATGATTTTGTAAGTTTTTCAAAAATCAACGGCATAATCCTAAGAAGGATTCTGCTTTAATAGTATAGACGTGACTATTAAGCTTATATGTGATTATGCTTATCTGTATTTTTTCTTATCGGCATATAAAATTGGTTAAGCTATTGTAGATTATGATACTACAGACTTAAAATAAAAGAAAATGATTTTGATATAGAATGTTTTAGGTCATGCTACTAAAGAATTGAAATCAAAGAAAAGACTTTGCAATGGATAATATTACTAATAATTTGACCTACATAACATAATTAGTGAAGTAGAAATCCTAACCAGAAGTTATATAAGAAAACAGATTTTTGTTCCTAGCATAAGTCTCATGCCAATATATGCAAGATAACCTTTCAAACAGAAATGACATTAATTTCTTATATGATTTTGCTATGCATGGACTATCAAAAGAAGTTAAGGTTAAACCTTAAAAGGTTGGTTTATAATTACCAAATTCAGTCTTACAATTATACATCATACTATCAAGAGTCACTAAAATTCCATAGTTTCAGATTCTTAAAACATAACGACAATAGTCACACCATAAATGTTAAAGTAAACATATTTGATGTTTTATTTAGCAGTATATTTTATATTTAGCTGACTATCAATAATACATATTGATTGGTGTCGTGTAGTTTTAATATTTTTAATTGTGTTGTTTTTAATTTGCCTTAAACAAGATAAATAATATTGAGAGTTCACAGTTTTATATGCTTCAATAAATTACAACTATTCTTATTTTGGAAAAAATAAAAAATTAATAGATTATTTTAAAACACCATAATTGTTGAAATAGAAATATCAATCAAAATCTATGTGAGAAACAGATTATTATTACTAAAATTAAGACCAATATATAATGAAAAATTATAGAACTAAAAACATCTCCAATCCATTGTTATTTTAATTTATATAATGTCATTTGGAGATGAAATTTCTCCAATCCACCTCTATTTCCTTTTCTATAATAGAGATTTCTATTTTTTTCCTCTATTCATAAATGAAGAAATAACAATCCTCTAGAGATTGCTATTATAGAGGAATATATTGGAGCATATCTCATCTCTATTATATGATTCATTTATTTTAGAGTGAAAATAACAAAATACATTGGATATGTTTAATGTGAAAATGATTTTCATTTTTTATGTGTCCGTAAAAATTAAACATCAAATAAAACCCGTGCGCAACGCACATGTCATATCTAGTTGGGAATAATGGACAGAATATGGAATTTTTGAAGAAAATCGATCTAACCATTCACGTTTATTTGATTGGTCAATCACACTCGTAAATATGATCGGACATAATACGGAGTTGGGCTTTAACCTAACTTTTTTCTTGAACTACTGCTTTAACCTAACCAATTCCTAATTTAATTGGTCAATTTTACTCAGTGCGGTGCGCGCCTTTCTTGGGGCCTAAAGGCAAGTTTTAATATATATGGGTAGACGATCTATTTACCCATGAGAACTATCGTATAGCATCAGATCCCCACCGAACTATAATCTTATGCTAGATCTCCACGAATTGAACACTGCAAACCTATTTCTCCCCGAATCAATACTTCAAAACTTAATTACCCAAACACGATGGTTTTAATTGGTTTATTCTTAACCAAACATCTTAAAATCAAGTAAACCAAACCAAAATCCAATTAAATAAAACAAAATCTTCTTCTGTTGTAAAATAAATCCATTAAAACGTTTACATAAGAATGTTTACGGTGATTCATGTGAGGATTTAATTGGATTTTGGTTTTGTTTACTTGATTTTAAGATGTTTGGTTAATAATAAACCAACTAAAACCAATTAAAACCATCGCGTGTGGGTAATTAAGTTTTGAAGTATTGATTTGGGAAAAATAGGTTTGCAGTGTTCAATTCGTGGAGATCTAACATTAGATTATAGTTCGGTGGGGATCTGATGCTATATGATAGTACTCATGGGTAAATAGATCGTCTACCCTATATATATATATATATATATTCAAATGATATAAATAAATGATCATGTTTAGATGATTCTATTATTTTTACTATAAAAACTCATATTCTATCAATTTATGAAATCTCTTTTTTACTTTTTTACAAAATCAGAAAAAACAATGTTCATATGGAAAAGACAACAAACATCTGTTTTTCCACATATCATAAACAACATCAAAATAAAACATGTTAACCTTTAACATGCATACCACT
Organism: Eruca vesicaria subsp. sativa; assembly: GCA_932364175.1. Lineage (NCBI taxonomy): Eukaryota > Viridiplantae > Streptophyta > Magnoliopsida > Brassicales > Brassicaceae > Eruca > Eruca vesicaria. The sequence continues at coordinate 64,227 of CAKOAT010574042.1, forward strand.
AAATATGACAAAAATTAACTATAGTATGCAAATATATGAAAATTTTGTGTACAAAATTTGGAAAAGTAAAAAAAAAAGAAATAAAATTTTGAAACTTGAAAAAAAAACATATATATTGTTAGTGTTTCATTGAGATTAACCAAAAAACAAATAAAAAAAATATTTCTAAACTATTAAAATAAGATATATTTTAGAGATATTGGACCCAAATTTTGACAAATTAAGTGAAGCCTGAGGCTAATCCTACAAGTACGACTCTGAGTTTACTAACCATGACAAAACCACCTAACTAGGTGTTTTGACCACATTTATGGACTGAATAATTTTAAAATATTTATAAATATATTTATCATCAATTTAATACCAGTAAAAAAAATATTATTCATACATTTAAAATATTTAAAATGAAGAAATTTTTTTTATATATACAAAGTTTTCATACGTAAAATATACTTGAAAACATTATGTGTAATATTTAGTAATAAATTATATATCAAATTTGTATATTGAAAGTTTTTTAGTATAATAAAATTATATTTATTGCATGAATTAAACTTGAAAACACTCGTGTATACATAAAGCTATATAAAATATATATGTAGGAAACAGAAAAAAGATTTTATGATGTCAAATTCTTTTTGCATAATACAATACAAATTAGTTTGTTATAATACTAATTAGCAAATCAATGAAATTCGTTTTTTTTAATTTATGGTTAGTATATATTAACAAATCTAATGATTTATTAAGATTAATAAAGATTTCATAACATAATATCATTTATTTTAGATAATTAGAATTCTAAAATTAAAAATAATACATATATGGATTTATCTTTATTTAAAATAATAATATATGAAATAATTGTTTGAATAAAAAAATATAAAATATTTTGAGGTTTTGATAATTATAAATTTGTTTTAATAATAGCTAATTATATATTAACAAATTTTATTATTCATTAAGGTTAAAAATGATTTTAGCAGGTCTAACTTTTAAATTCGGAGTTCGAATTGATGAAAATTTTGTAAATCTCTATAATATTATTTGAGAAGTCAGTTTCCTATGTGTCGCGCTCACGTTAAATTTCACAATGGTTGATTACATAGATACCCTTAATGAAATAAAAATATTATATCTAATTTCCATTACTATTAAAATTTTATTTCTTTTTTATTTATCTTTTCTTTTCTTTATTTTCTTTCCAAATAATATTTATAATAAAAGTAAACATTGATTAATGAACTATTACTTTTAAAAACGAAATATGTATAATAAATAAGTTGATTTCATAAAAAAAGGAAACTTAACAATAAAAAGTTTTATTAAAGGAAGAAAATTAAATTTTTTAAAACGAAAATATTTCACATATATAATTTGAGTTCATAAAAAAGGAAAAGTCACAATAAGCATCTTAACATTATAAATATATTCCTTTTAATACATAATCTTAAATAACATAATATATATATTTTTAAAGTAATAATAATATTTTCTTTACATCAAGCTATATTTTCAGATGATCAAAACTAACTTAGATAACATAACATAAATTGAAGTTTCTTTATGAACTAAAAGTATTTTAAAACTAATATTACTAAGGGTTTTACATATGTTTTGCATAATAATTTGTTAACATAAATTTAATTGAAAATTTCTTTGTATTTTTTATTAGATTACATAAATTAAAAATATCTCGAATTATCTAAAGTATATTTATATTTTTCTTATATAAGATGATTTCAAAATATTAAATATAAAAAAAAATGTTTGAGTATTTATTTTTAAAAAGTAAAAGTAAATTAATATTTTTTTATATAAAATAATCTCTACAAAATTTTGTTATTTACTTAAAATACTAAACAACATACTTCAAAAATAATCTTAAGCAAGATGATATTATTAGAAAATGTAACTATTTTTTATAATTCTAACTTATTAAAATAATTACATAAATATTTTAAATATTATAAGACAATATATTTTTAGCGAACTATAGATATTTACTTTACTTCTTTTTTCTTAATCTTTAGTTGATTTTAAATTTTAATTTATATTTTTAACAACCACTATCTCCTTTATAATCTGAACTCTCAAACTAATCTGAATTCTTATGTTTAAAATTACTAATATAGTTTTTAATTTATCGTTTATACATCAAAATATATATTATTTTTAAAATTATATCGGTCATGTTATTTTATGTTGTCATATTAATCATCAACTTAATTTTTATTGGTTTTTTAAAATCAACATCAAATATACAAAAAAATGAAAATATATTTACACATCCTAGATAAAAAACATAACTCACACATTAAATAAAACTGATCTTATTTGGTTTAGCTGGAATGAAAATAGATGTATTTATAATTATTTTTTTATATATATAAGAATAATTATAGTAATATCAACAAAAAATGCAATATAATATATCCAAATAATAATTAAATCGATTAGATACTATATATCTTAAATCACATGTCAGATTAAAACAACATGTAATTATATACACAATATCTACATATAAATTATAAAACAAATTTGTAGTCAATTAGTATGATTTATTTATGTTGTTGATTTTATATTTGTGCATGAACACGGAAAAATCACATAATCCAACTTATATCTAAAATCATAGATTTAACTACAATAAGAATATATAGTTTTATAATAATAATAATTTATTTTATATATATAAATTATAGGATGACTCAAAACATATTAAAAATGAAAATAAAATATTAACCAACTGTTTTTTTAAATTTATATACATGCATGAGACTTCGGAATATTTTTGTTATATTAATTTATGTAATTTAGAACCAGCCACTTTAGTTTATTTTTATTTCATTCTAAAAACAATATATACTAAGGTATACATAATCTTCCTAAAATATATTTACGTATCTAACACAACAACTAACCTAAATACAAATAAGAAAATTATCAAAATTTAATATATTTAGAATAAAAAACATTGTAGTTGAATTTAGAAAAATAGATACAGTCCAATAAATTCATATGATAACTAAATCGACTGTAAAAATAACAAAACCAATTAGATATAACATATCTACATTCATATGCTAAAGTACTATAGTTTTTTTTTTAACTATTTCTTTTTCTAATAGCAATATTTTTTGTGTGAAATCTTTTTATAAAATCACATTATATACAGATATTGTTTTTTTATCTAAGAAGATATAGATATAAAGTATTTTATTACTTCAAAGGTATATTTTATGTTATTTAAAATATATTTAAATTCAATATTACTATTTTGTGAACTTTCCTTTTTTTATTAAACCATATTATATATACTTATATTTTCGTTTTTAAATAGTTTTGTAAATTTTATAAATGTTTCCTTTTTATTTTATATTGTTATTTGGAAATTTTTAAAAAGGAAATTATATTTAATTGTATTTTTAATTCATTAGGGGTATCATAATAATCGACTGGTCTAATTTATATCCAAAATTAAAGATCTAACTACAATAAGAACATATAATTTCTAATAATAATAATAATAATAATAATAATAATAATAATAATAATAATAATAATAATAATCTATTTAATTTTATACATATAAATTAGAGTTTGACTCAAAGCATATTAAAAAGAAAAAGAAAATATAAACCAATTACAATTTAATTCTTTTTAAAATTTATATATATGCTTGAGACTTCCAAATATTATCATTATATTCATTTATGTAATTTTGAATCAAACATTGCAGCTTATTATTTATTTCATTTTAAGCATAATATATATTAAGTTATATATAATTTAACTATAATATATTTACATATCTAAGACAATAACCAAACGAAATGAAAATAAAAAAATTAATCAAAGTTTTATTATCGTTAGAATAAAAAAATATTATAGCTGAATTCGAAAAATATATATTATCCAATATACCAAATTGATAACCAAGCCGACTATTGATCCAAAAAATAATTAAACCGACAATAATATATCCAAAGTCATATGTATAATTAGAATAATATAATATTACTAATATAAATTATACATAAATTATATCAATTTTATTATAAAATTTTACTTTTATGAATATTCATAGCCGTGCATGAGCACGGGAAAATCACCTAGAAAAATATTTTAAAAAATAAAAATATTATAATAAGTTAAAATAAATATAAAATATATAATAAAAAATTTCATACAAATAATCTTGATATTAGAAAAAGAAATATTGTTTCTTTAAAAACATTTAAACAATAAAATATATATTTTCGAAGTAATTATTTTTTGTATATATCTATCTATTTTATTAGATGATTACATAAAATAATTAAGTAACATAAAAATAATATATGTTTAAGTGACAAAAAAAATTATAATTAGTATTATTGAAATATGTTTTTTAGTATATTATTTGATTATAATATCTACAATTACAGCAAAAATATAAATTATAAATATTTATGTCCGTGCATGAATAAATTAATATGTATTGTGCTTAAATGAATAAAAATTATTTCTTAAATATTTTATATTTATTTTTTAAATAACTAATAATTTTTCTAATATTATATATTGATATAATATTATATTATAATATTATATAATATTATTTGAGAAGTCACTTTCTTAGTGGCGCGCTCACGTTAACTCTAACGCTGGTTGATTACTATGATACTCCTAATGAATTAAAATATATTTAAATATTATTATTTCGTTTTTAAAATCTTCCAAATAACAATATAAAATTAAAAGGAAATATTTATAAAATTTACAAAATTATTTAACAACGAAAAAAATAAGTATATATATAATATGGTTTCATAAAAAAGGAAAGTTTACAAAATAGTAATAATTAACTTAAATATATTTTTAAAGAACATAAATTGTACTTTTAAGTAATAAAATACTTTATATCTATATCTTCTTAGATGAAAAAATATTTGTATATAATGTATTTTCATAAAAAATTTCATACAAATAATCTTGATATTAGAAAAAGAAATATTTTTTCTTAAAAAAAAAAATTTAAACAATAAAATATATATTTTCAAAGTAATTATTTTTTGTATATATCTATCTATTTTATTAGATGATTACATAAAATAATTAAGTAACATAAAAATAATATATGTTTAAGTGACAAAAAAAATTATAATTAGTATTATTGAAATAAGTTTTTTAGTATATTATTTGATTATAATATCTACAATTACAGCAAAAATATAAATTATATTTTACTTATATAATATAATTTCTCAAAAACAATCACATTTTTACTGCATATTTTAAGAGATATTAAAAGAAAAACTAAAAATAAAAAATTACATAAATATTTTTCTATATTGTGAGTGTATTTGAAAATTATTTATGCTCATATATTTTATTTTTATATACTAAAAATAAAATATATATTTTCAAAGTAATTAGTTTTTGTATATATCTATCTATTTTATTAGATGATTACATAAAATAATTAAGTAACATAAATTGATATATGTTTAATTGACAAAAAAATTATAATTAGTATATTTATTTGATTATAATATCTGAATGCCCAGACCTAAGTACTTGTTATATATACATGTATATTTAAGCGATAAATAAAAATAATTTGATTTGACTTAATTAAAACAAAGAGTAAATAAATATTATGAAAATACATGTATATTTAAAATATCATTTTTATTTCATTCTAAAAACAATATATACTAAGGTATACATAATCTTCCTAAAATATATTTACGTATCTAACACAACAACTAACCTAAATACAAATAAGAAAATTAATTAAAATTTAATATATTTAGAATAAAAAACATTGTAGTTGAATTTAGAAAAATAGATACAGTCCAATAAATTCATATGATAACTAAATCGACTGTAAAAATAATAAAACCAATTAGATATAACATATCTACATTCATATGCTAAAGTACTATAGTATTATTAATATAAATTATGCATATAAATTATAAATTAAAGTAAATAGCAAGCAATTTTTATAGTATATTTGTTTTATAAATATTTATACCCTTGCATGAGCACGGGAAAATCACCTAGTAATAATATATATGAGATGGTTTTTGATAAAACAGAACAATTATTTCATTTTTATCGTTTAGACCTTTAATGGCGGTAAGAAAAGGAAAAAAGAGGAGTAACAGAATCAGTTGAGAACTGATGGTATTGTGATTAAAAAGCTGCTGAAATTTTGTGTGTCGACTCCTCCTAGTGTTACCTGCTTGCGCCGGAAAAGGAATCAGAAAGAGAGGCTTGCACCTGGAAGAAGCTCCCGTAAATGTAAGGGGATTTTTTTGAAAAGGAGAACAATATGATCGGACAAGAATTCGACGAGTTCAAGAGGGGAATTGGGTTTGTCCGCTCTGGTATTGTTTTGATATTTTAATTATAAATCAACAATCTTTAATTTTGACCACTTGATTAATTGTTTTTCTTGTTGGATAAGCTTGAAATTGAGTTTATCTATAAATCCTAGATATTTAGGACTTATCTAAATATCCTATGCTTAGAAGGATTAGGATTTAGAGTTATATATATAGAGATGTCAAAGTGTGGCATCCTATTGGGAATATTAGAGGCTTTAGTTTTGAGAAGATTTTCTAAGGCATTAAGTTATTAATAAGAGAACAAATTCTTATTAAAGTTTGAGTTCATTACAAAGTTTGTCTACACGTGGTATAAGAGCTTGAAGGTTTGTGATCCTACTTAGAAGACATGGGAGATCTAGTAACGTTTTCAGCGAAACCTAAGGAACCAGGATCTTTCTCGGCAACATGTCCTATGCTAAACTCAACAAATTATACTGTATGGGCTATAAGAATAAAGCTCTTACTGCAATTACATAAAGTATGGGAAGCTGTCGAAGAAGACTCTAAAGATAGTGAGAAAAATATTGGAGCTATGACGTTATTATTCTCATCTATACTGGAAGCGTTAGTGCTACAATTGGGAGAACTCGATACAGCAAAGAAGATTTGGGAAGCAATTAAGTCGAGGTATGTAGGAGCAGATAGAGTTCGTGATGCAAGGTTACGGACTCTCAACTTCGACTTTGACAGATTGACGATGAAGGATGATGAGAAAATAGATGATTTTGTGGGAAGAATAGCAGAGATATCATCAAAGTCAGCCGCTTTGGGAAAAACTATTGAAGAATCAAAACTAATCATGAAGTTTCTTGATGGTCTCCCTCAAAGAAGATACATACATATTGTTGCGTCGATAGAACAATTCCTTGATCTAAGTACTGAAACATTCGAAGATGTTATTGGACGTATAAAGACCTATGAGGAGCGTACTTCACATGTTGAAGAAGAAACACAAAGTAATCAGAAGCTGCTACTTGCAAACTCGGAGACATCATCGTCTAATACCTCACATCACGAAAATAATGGATACTATCGTGGCAGGGGAAGAAGTGGTGGTAGGTATTATAACAGAGGTAGGGGAAGAGGTAGATACAATGGATACAATGGACGTTATGGAGAAGTTGATCTATCAAAGATCATATGCTTCAGGTGTGACAAGACTGACCATTATGCATCTACTTGCCCTGACCCTCTGTTAAAGCTACATGAGACTACTGAAACAAAAGATAAGGAAGATGATACTACAGAGGCAGAGGAGCTAATGATGCACGAAGTTGTCTACTTGAATGAGAAGAAAGTCAACCCAAAAGATTTTGAGGATGTCTCAGATGATGTTTGGTATCTAGATAACGGTGCTAGCAATCATATGNTCTGTTAAAGCTACATGAGACTACTGAAACAAAAGATAAGGAAGATGATACTACAGAGGCAGAGGAGCTAATGATGCACGAAGTTGTCTACTTGAATGAGAAGAAAGTCAACCCAAAAGATTTTGAGGATGTCTCAGATGATGTTTGGTATCTAGATAACGGTGCTAGCAATCATATGACCGGTAACAGAAGCTATTTTACAGAGATTAATGAGGAGATCACCGGGAAAGTACGTTTTGGAGATAACTCTCGCATTGAGATAAAAGGAAAAGGTTCAATCTTATTCTCTAGTAAAGATGGAACCAAGAAGAAGATAGCTGATGTTTATTATATTCCGAAGTTAAGAAGTAACATCATTAGCCTTGGACAAGCTACAGAATGTGGTGTGATGTTAGAATGAAGGATGATTATCTTATACTAAACGATAAGAATGGTAGACTTATAACAAAATCTCAGAGATCAAAGAATCGTTTATACAAGGTTAACATCAACATCGTCAATCCTGTGTGTCTTCAAGCTGTAATTCTAAGTGACTCAGAGAGATGGCATGCGAGGTTAGGACACATAGGAAAGGACTCAATGAAGACAATGATCAAGAAAAAAATGGTTAGAGGGATACCAAACATTGAGATCGAAAGAGACACATGTGCCTCATGTTTGCTTGGTAAGCAAGCTAGACACTCTTATCCACAAGCAACCACTTTCAGAGCAGAGAAGGCACTTGATCTAATACACGGCGACCTATGTGGTCCTATTACACCACATACACCATCAGGCAAGAGATACATCTTTGTTCTCATCGATGATTGCACGCGTTACATGTGGACTATCCTACTCAAAGAAAAAGGAGAAGCTTATGAGAAGTTCAAACATTTTAAAACAATGGTTGAAAAGGAAATAGGAACTACTATCAAGGTATTTAGAACAGACCGAGGGGGAGAGTTCGTTTCTAACGAGTTTCAAAGTTTTTGTGAAAGCAACGGCATCATCAGGCATTTAACAGCTCCTTATTCACCGCAACAGAACGGAGTAGTTGAGCGACGCAATAGGACTTTAATGGGAATGGTAAGAAGCATTCTGAAAGGTATGGGGTGTCCAAATTACTTTTGGGGTGAGGCTGTAAGACACTCTACTTACATTATTAACAGAGTTGGGACAAGAGTGCTAGAAGATAAAACTCCATATGAGGCGTTAAAATTGAGAAAGCCTAGTGTAGAACATATTCGTGTGTTCGGGTGTATCTGTTACGCCAAGATTGATACTCCACATCTTAAGAAGATGGATGATAGGTCACTGATGTTAGTTCATCTCGGTACGGAGTCAGGAACAAAAGCTTACAGGTTATATAACCCTCTCAACCGAAGGATAGTTGTGAACAGAGATGTTATTTTTGATGAGATTAAAAGATGGAATTGGAGAGACGACTCTCAAGGAAGTGGAGGAACTTTTAGCATCATTGTTGGAACACATGGAAACAGAGGAATAAGTGGTGATGATACTGAAGAACCCACAGGAGCTGATCATAACAATGAACTTGTCATACATGGAGATGAAGTTCTACCAACTCCACTCGAACAAGAAACAGAGGATTTAGATGTTCCTGGAGAGGTTATGTTAAGGAGATCAACAAGAGAGAAGAAACTACCTGGATATCTAGATGATTATATACTCTTAGCAGAGCTCGATGGTGAGCGTCTTCTTCTAAATTTGAATGATGAGCCATGGGACTACGAGGAAGCAAAGGGTCAGAAGGTTTGGTGTGACGCGTGTGATGATGAAATTGCTTCCATCGTTAAGAACAACCCTTGGGATCTTGTTGATCTTCCTAATGGTGCTAAGGCTATTGGTTTGAAATGGGTATTCAAGGTTAAGAGGAACGCAGACGGTAGCATCAACAAGTTCAAGGCTAGACTTGTAAAAAAGGGATACATTCAAAGGCATGGGATTGATTTTGATGAGGTTTTTGCTCCAGTGGCGCGTATTGAAACAGTGAGACTATTGATAGCAATGGCGGCATCAAGGGGCTGGCAGATTCACCATCTAGACGTGAAAACGACTTTCCTCCACGGGGATTTGAAGGAGAAAGTGTTTGTTAGTCAACCACAAGGTTATGAGATAAAGGGACAAGAAGGCAAGGTATATAAGCTGCGAAAAGCACTCTATGGCCTACGACAAGCTCCACGAGCTTGGAACGAGAAGCTAAATAAAGTACTTGGAAGCTTGGGATTCTTAAAATGTGATAAAGAGCCTGCACTCTACCGGAAGTTAGAAGAAGAACACGTCCTACTAGTAGCAGTTTATGTGGATGACTTGCTAATAACAGGCACAAGTCTAGACCAGATAAAAGATTTCAAACGAGGGATGGCAGAGAGTTTTGAGATGAGTGATCTTGGCAAGCTCACTTACTATCTTGGGATCGAGGTTGATCAAAGACCAGATGGGATTACACTAAAACAAGAAAGATATGCGATGAAGATACTATCTGAGGCTGGAAGGAAAGACTGCAACATGGTGCATGTTCCAATGGATCCCGGCATGAGCTTGTCGAAATCTATTGAGGAAAAGGGAGTGAATGAGAAAGAATATAGACGAAACATAGGTTGTCTCAGGTACTTGTTACACACGCGACCATACCTATCCTATGTCGTCGGTATCCTTAGCAGATACATGCAATCACCAAAGGTCTCTCATGAAGCTGCGTTGAAGGTTGTACTACGTTATCTACAAGGAACTCTGGTTTATGGTCTACACTTCAAAAGAGCAAGTCGTGAAGAAGTAGTAGGGTACAGTGATGCCTCACATAATGTAGATGAAGACGACAGGAGGAGCACGAGTGGACATGTGTTCTACTATGCTGAAAGTCCTATCACATGGAGCTCACATAAACAAGAGACAGTGGCATTATCTTCGTGTGAGGCAGAATTCATGGCTGCTACTGATGCAGCTAAGCAAGCTATTTGGCTTAAGGATCTTTTGGAAGAGATAACCGAGACGAAAGACATGAAGGTACCAATTATGATTGACAACAAATCAGCCTTAGCTTTGACCAAAAACCCGGTGTTTCATGGGCGCAGCAAACACATTCATCGTCGCTATCACTATATAAGAGAATGTGTTGATAATGGGTTGATCAAGGTGCATCACATAGCTGGAACAAGACAGAGAGCTGATATATTAACCAAGGCATTAGGAAAGCTGAAGTATAAAGAAATGAGAGAGATGATTGGAGTTGGAGATTTGTCAAAAGACAATTTCAAGCTTAAGGGGGAGATTGTTGGATAAGCTTGAAATTGAGTTTATCTATAAGTCCTAGATATTTAGGAGTTATCTAAATATCCTATGTTTAGAAAGATTAGGACTTAGAGTTATATATATAGAGATGTCAAAGTGTGGCATCCTATTGGGAATATTAGAGGCTTTAGTTTTGAGAGGATTTTCTAAGGCATTAAGTTATTAATAAGAGAGCAAATTCTTATTAAAGTTTGAGTTCATTACAAAGTTTGTCTACATTTCTTTTGCTAAATTTTAAATGTCATTAACCATAATGATGTTTTGGTTACAAGTGAACTGCAACCAGATTATGCTTTACTGCTATTTTGAATCATTGGAGCCGCAGAAAGTTAAAAAAAAAGCCCCAAAAACATTAAGGGTGACAGTTTGTTCTAGGGAAAATTGTTAAAGGGTGAGATCTTGGGTTCGAGAAATGTCAAACGTATCAATAACCTATCGGTGGATGTGGTGAGAGGTTAGGATCGGTCCGCTACAGTTCTGTGAGCATGGGGTCCTGCAGGATGGGTTGTCACAATTACACTCCCATACCATGCGCTTCTTGACAGGTAAGAGTAACCAGACCATCAAGAGAATAACTAGAGGCAGGTTCAGTCAATCACTCGCCGAAGTTGCTCAAGCAGGCATCGACAGAGGCGTCTGACTCCCGCTCCGAAGCTCCACAGGAGGAGGAAGAAGCTGACAAGCAAGCCCAAACTAACACAGCAGAAGACCAAACTGAAAACCTAAGTAAACGCTGCTGGAAGTGAAAGACACAAGTTACGGTCAAGTGCAGCCAGTAAATAGTGTCCGATGAATACTTTGATCTCGATGAATCAAGTAGTTCAAGTGGTCATTGGTTTTGTATTTACTGTTAAAGTTTAATTGGGTTTTGTATTCATACAAGTTATGACCACAAAAAAAAAGAAAAAAGTCAAGATACGTTTTGTGTACACATACTTGTAACATCCAAGTCTGAACTAGCTAACCTTGAGGCCAACTTTGTTAGAAGGTTCACTGAACAGTGCGAAATCTTAGTATGTAATGTCTTCCTGTTGAGTTTTTTTGTAGTCATTATGGAAGCCTGAACTAGCTAACCTTGAGGCCAACTTTGTTTAGAAGTTCAGGCATTATGGAAGCTTGTGTTAGTGAAAGTATCCGGGATTTTCTCTATACTTGTAACTCGACTTGCCCCGTTCGAGTATTAAAAAATTTGTCTTGTACATGTACTTGTTAATATCAAGTACTTGGTCAAACAAGTACTTGTCTATATTCATGATACTTGCAAATAACTCATTGGACTTGTACTTGCTTATATATGTGTAATATTTATGTATTTTTGATTTTTATAAAATAAATCTCATTTTGATGATCCTAAGAATATTTTATATCAATTTTTTTTCACTTCTCTATTACAACCAATGTGGAATGATGTAGAATAAAGTTTGGTTAAAAATAAAAAAATTATTTAGTCCTATATGTTAGAAAATGAAAATAATATGTTATTTGTTGATTGGAATACTAATACGGTTTCATGTTTTCTCAACAGAAGAAAAATGTCAGATCTTAACAACACCACCGTTGAGCCCACCATTGATTCCACTCCACTCAACATTGCAGCAACTGATGCAACCGTCACAACTGTTGATGCAAAAACAACAACCGCTACAACAATGACACCTATGGGTAATGTTTCTGATGAAACCACACACCGTTTTTTAGTGCTGGTCTTTATCAAACGGCTCCAATTCAAGGAACCACAAGTGCTCCGGCTGCAGCTGCGACTCTTCCATCTGTTTCTGGTGTCATTTCTCAAGGATTGATGCCAGAAACATTTGATGGCAAAGGCTTCAAAACGTGGCAGAGGAAGATGGTGTTCTTCCTTGCAATGTGTAAGCTGGACAATTTCATCCAGGAGGATAAGCCCATCATCCCTCATGGGATTGAGGATCTACACACTTTAGAAAGTTTTGAAAGTTGGGTGCATTCGAATTCATCTGCAAAGGTTACATTTTGGATTGCTTCATTGACCCATTGTACTAAGTCTATTGTGTGTGGGAACCGAAATTCACCCCTGTCGATTTTACGTAAATTTAGGAACTTAGGGAAAACCCTAATTTCCCAGAGGACCCGGCTATCTGCGGAACCACACACAAGCAATCAAATATGTAAAAAATGAGATTGAGAGAAAGAATGAGTCTCTTTTCCGAATTCGCGTAAGAACGGTNTGTACTAAGTCTATTGTGTGTGGGAACCGAAATTCACCCCTGTCGATTTTACGTAAATTTAGGAACTTAGGGAAAACCCTAATTTCCCAGAGGACCCGGCTATCTGCGGAACCACACACAAGCAATCAAATATGTAAAAAATGAGATTGAGAGAAAGAATGAGTCTCTTTTCCGAATTCGCGTAAGAACGGTACAACAAGTAAGCCTTAGCTTCGTGAGCTGTTGGTGTGATTCTTAGTTTTAGCAATCTAAGACTAAAACCCTAGTTGAGACACAACTCGATGGCAGAAAAATTTGATGGCAAAGGCTTCAAAACGTGGCAGAGGAAGATGGTGTTCTTCCTTGCAATGTGTAAGCTGGACAATTTCATCCAGGAGGATAAGCCCATCGTCCCTCATGGGATTGAGGATCTACACACTTTAGAAAGTTGGGTGCATTCGAATTCATCTGCAAAGGTTACATTTTGGATTGCTTCATGGACCCATTGTACTAAGTCTATTGTGTGTGGGAACCGAAATTCACCCCTGTCGATTTTACGTAAATTTAGGAACTTAGGGAAAACCCTAATTTCCCAGAGGACCCGGCTATCTGCGGAACCACACACAAGCAATCAAATATGTAAAAAATGAGATTGAGAGAAAGAATGAGTCTCTTTTCCGAATTCGCGTAAGAACGGTNTGTACTAAGTCTATTGTGTGTGGGAACCGAAATTCACCCCTGTCGATTTTACGTAAATTTAGGAACTTAGGGAAAACCCTAATTTCCCAGAGGACCCGGCTATCTGCGGAACCACACACAAGCAATCAAATATGTAAAAAATGAGATTGAGAGAAAGAATGAGTCTCTTTTCCGAATTCGCGTAAGAACGGTACAACAACTAAGCCTTAGCTTTGTGAGCTGTTGGTGTGATTCTTAGTTTTAGCAATCTAAGACTAAAACCCTAGTTGAGACACAACTCGATAACAAAAACGGAAAGTTGCCTAAATGCTAATTTTTTGGTGGTGAAAGCTCTGAAAATCGTCCCTTTGCTCTGTCCTTGGCCTTCTGCTTATATACTCCCCCCTTAGGCGGTTTAGTCCTTCCTTTTCGCCCATATTCGAGTTTATCGGGAATGATATACCATGGTTTTGACCCACTTTTAGCCATGGTATTGATATGTTTTTATAATATATATATATATATATATATATATATATATATATATATGTTTTGGAGTCTATTAGGTATGTTTTCAGGTTCATGAGTATTTTGGAGTAAAGTGATGATTTAGGTGCCCTTATGGAGCTTAAAGGAGAGTTTTCCAAGATGACTATGAAGATCAGACAATAAGGGTGATATCCAGATATACATATCGATCGATACACATCCTGTGTAATCGATCGATGGCGCTTCCATAGAAGATGAAGTCGAGATACTCCATCGATCGATGTACGCCATGTACCATCGATCGATATGAAGCGTGAAGAACAAGTCTGACTTGGCCGACTTGAAGCCCAAGTTTTCCCAATATTACAAGATTGTCCCTGACGAGTTTTTAACCTAATTGAACTCATATTTATAGTTATGCCTATGTGTTTTGGAAAAGTATGCTTTGTATGCCTTTTATGCTTTTTGTGCCTTTACATGCTTTTTGATACTATTTTATACTTAGCAATAAAGTATTCTTTTCATCTTAATTCTCAAAGGTTATAGAATTCTAGATTTAGAGGAAACACACAAAGAGATTAGTTGTTCCAAAGAACCAAGAGTTCAATCTTCTAATCTTATGAATTTCTATTATTACCTTGCTGCTATGAATCACTTAGCCATGTCTGAGTAGATTCCCTTGTTAGATTTAGGGTTCAAATAGTTACGAGGGATTAGCCCCAACTATGGAATGTTAAGTTGTGATATTCATTATCCATATGAACATTAATGCTTACTCTAGAGTAGCTAACTAGAGTATGATCTGGGAATGATTTAACTTGTTAATCATCATCCTGAAATCATTTGGCACAAGCTTAGATTCTCTGGGGATACGCGAGAGCCGGTCTATGATCTTGGTGAACATAGTTTCGATTCGATCTTATGCTATATCGATCGATACTAATATAGAGTAATCGATCAACGACAACCTATATCGTCCGATCTGGCGATCGTACCATCGGTCGGTATTGCCAGCAGTCAGATCAATGGACGAGTCTATATAGCGACAACTATTGGATCTGTCTAAGAATCGAAGTTATTATATATCTTGCAAGCAACTTACTAAAACATCTGTAACATTATAATCCTGATTATCTGAATAACAACCTAGAATCTAACTACTTTCTTTTATTGTTCAAAACCTAAACCTATTCTCTTGAGCAACTCATCATTGCTCACAACTGCAATTTACTATTTTAAACTGAATCAACCTAGCATAATCACTTAGGATTACATCTTTTGTGTTCTTCAGTTCCCTGTGGATTCGATCCCTAAGTACTACAACTGAACCTCTTATTTGAGAGAGTAATTCACTCCTTAGGGTTAAATATTTGAGTGATATCAAATTAGGCGCCGTTGCCGGGGAACTTTGATAGCCATTAGATTTAATCTGATTAGGTCTAGGTTACTTGTTACTGCTTAATCATCTTCTGACGCAAAAAAAAAATTCTTGTCTTTTTCAGGTTCATGCCCAGCAGTACTAGAAGCAACAAGAACAACCAACTTGTGTACTCAGAAGACCCCCACAGTTTGGAACGTAGCATCCGCAAAGACTTACGTTCCGCATCGATCGACATCAACACCTCTTTGTCGACCGATACTCGCTTACCACAGTCGGACGAGACACCTTCTTCGTCAACCGATACTCTCACCCTCACATCGATCGACATCAACAACCGTTCGTCGACCGATACCTTTCATCTGACATCGATCGATATACCTCACCTTACATCGATCGATACAAACCGGCTAGACATGGTAGCGCCTATTATTCTCACTACCGATGAGAATGGAGACCTTCGTGATCAAGATGGTCACCTGCGTAATGCAGCAGGTCAGAATCTGAACGCTCAGAAGGAGATCATTCTTGAGCAAGAAACTACACCTACAGACATCATTCAACCTGTAGAAGAGACTAACCAAGCTAGAACTTTGGCTGACTATAACCGTTCGAATCAGTTCTATTCCAACCGATCATCCATTCGCCCTCCTGCTATTCAGAGAGGAGATTTCGAGCTTAAGCTGCAGTACTACACACTTGTAGGACAAATACCCTTCTGTGGGTTGTCCCATGAGCATCCTATGGACCATCTGGAGAGGTTCGAGGATCTCATAACCATCATAAAAGCCAATGGAGTCCCTCACGACTATCTTCTCTGATAGCTTTTCAAATACTCTCTATTTGGAGAAGCTTTGCAGTGGCTGAGACAACTACCACCAGGTTTTCTCACAACCTAGAGCGACATCAAAAACGCATTCCTGCGTAAATTTTTTGATGAGTCACGCGCTGAAAATGGAGAAGAAAGATTGCTACATTCACACAGAATCCTGAAGAGTTATTCAAAGATGCATGGAACAGATTCAAGTCCTACCAACAATATTGTCCACACCACGGATTCAACAAAGTGAAACTGCTTTGCACATTCTACAGAGGCATCACCTTGGATTATCAACGGGCTCTTGATACAGCTAGTGACCACAACTTCAACACCAGGAATCCACAAGAGGCTGTGAAATTAATTGATAACTTAGCTTCAAGCAACAGTACAAAGAACTTTGTGAAGACAAAAGCTACATCATTCCTTGGGAAGGAATACATCAATGAAGTACAAGCACAGCTGGATACCGTTCAGAAGTTACTAAACAAGCAGATTTGCTCAGTGGAGGATGCAGACACTGCAGTTGAAGATTATATAAAAGAAGACGTGAACTGGATCAGTGGAGCTGGTTTTCAGAGATCTAGTAACCAAGGAGGATACAGAAACTTCACAGGCAAGAGAAGCAACTTCAACCAGAGTTCGTAGAAGCCTAACAACTTCAGCAGCAGCAATCCCAACAACATCAGGAGCTATGGGAACTCATTCTACTCAAACCCACACCCACCCACCCAAGAAAGTAAACTGGAGGAGATGCTAGACAAGGTACTTGAGAGTCAGCAGAAACTCCAGACAGACTTCAATGGAAAGATTGACTCTGTCTATAACACCCTCACCACAAAGCTAGATGCTTTAAACACCCATGTGAAAAAGCTAGAGACTCAGGTGTTTCAGACAGGAGAAGCACTAAAGAAGCAGGAGTTTGCCAACAACCATAACATCAATGCCATCCTGGATGATGACTTTTGGCAAGAGGTAGTAGAAGAGATTCAAAGATCTGATGATGAGCGAGACTTCAGACTCGACTATTATCGATCGATTTCATCCCGTGATCATCGATCGATACAATCCAGTGTACATCGATCGATAGACTTTGATGAGTGTCGATCGATGGACTTAGACGAAAACCCTCACGAGTGCAGTGCCTTCAAGATTATGCCTCACGAAGCCTTCGCAGCACGACACCCACATCCGCCCCTCCCTGTCAAAATCGATCCGCATGACGTCGATCGACATGATGACCCTCCCATCGATCAACAGGAAGACCTTGATATCGACCGACACACTCCAATCAGTGTCGCCCGATACACGGTACCCTAACGCCGAGTGCAACTTCCAAAGATAGATAGTGCACGTATTGACGCATTCCGGGAGCAGTATTACACTTCCAGAAGCCCTCAAAAAGCCATCATGGAGAGACCCACAGATATCTTTGAGTCTATGGAGATAGAAAAAGAAAATCATGGAAGAGTTCTCAGCAAAAGGAAAGAGAAGATACCTAAGCCTTATAAAAGGGAAGCTAATGAGAAAGAATTGTCAAGATTCAGAAAGAGAGTTCTGAGACTACCTAGAGAGAAACCCTTTTGAAGAAGCCTACTTTTCACACAGATTGTGGATGTTTTTCAAAGAAACCAAGGAGACAGAAGAGGACATCAAAAGAATGTTTCACCAAGTCAGAGACAGTCTAAAGAAGAAGATCACAGTAGAGAAGAAGAGCGCTCCAGGGATGTTCACAATACCATGTTCCATCAGAGGTGTTGAGTCCCCTCGTGCTCTATGCGACACAGGATCTGGAGTTAGCATCCTACCCAAGCTTATGGCAGACCAGCTAGGTCTGAAGATAGAGCCTACTGAAGAATCTTTCTTCTTTGTGGATTGTTCTCAGCACAACACTAGAGGAATAGTTAGAAACCTTGAGGTACCGATTGGAGATGCCCTAATTCCTACAGACTTCCACGTCCTGGCCAACAAACTCAACTTCAAGACATCTCTATTACTTGGAAGAGCCTTCTTAGCCACAGTTGGAGCTGTTTGTGACCTGAAATCCAACAAGCTCTGCCTAACCCTATTTGACCCTACCACCCATTACAATCCGGTCCAAGTCATCAAATTTCCAAGGACAGAGAGCTCAGCACTCGTAGAAACTTGTTCCTGTGCCTACGAGTATGATTCCATGGCCGAGTACGAAACCGATCCAGCAGTATCGACCGATAGCAGTCTTCTACCATCGACCGATACCAGTCAACCCGAGTCGACCGATAGACACACATGGTCATCGATCAATATGGTATTCCAACAGATCGAAGACGAGTTTCCAAAAGGCGATTTTAGCGCAGATGATTGGGAAAACGATCATTACATGCCAGAGCTTGCTAGCATCGCTACTCAGGAGGAGTATGATGAAGATTATGAAAAGGAACGAGCCACAGAGTATAGATTTCTTCGGGAATATGAAGAAAAACCTCCTCTGCCGACCTTCATCTACAGAGCATCGACAGATAGAGGCTAAACTCCATCGACCGATATGTCCCAACCCAGAGCGCTCAAATGACGTTTCGAATCAACGAGCGACAACCTCTACTGTGCACCAGTCTATGTCCCACATGAGCCACACGACGGAGATTACTCGATTGGGAGCTGGGCAAGCAGTTACCATGAGAGTTTTGCAGTGGATACAGCACCACTACAACCTGCGATCCAACCTGAAGCACACGTGACGACCGACACGGAGCAACAGCCATCGATCAACATGTTCCTCACAGATCGACCTATGCACCTGCTATCCCATCGATCGATAACACCCATACACCATCCGAGGTAAAAACACATAATTTCGATTTTACATCACTAATTCTGGATGAATTTGGTATTTTCAGGGATCTAGAAGGTCATGCACGAGCACTTGATGGAAAAATCATTCCAATCTCCAAAGAAGACGTTGTAGACATCCTTCAGATGGCCAATGGACCAGTCAGTCCCTTCCCACAACCACCCATCTACCAGAACGATCAGCACCAGCAATGAACACTTCACGAGCTAGATGGTGCAGAAGACCTCCTCTCAACTCAGCATACCCAGAATTTCAACGCGCATCGATTGATACATGGCCACGTGCATCGACCGATATACATCCCGCGTTTGGGAAGAGAGCTTTTAAATTCAGGATTCGTCGTTTCTTCTGGGAAAAGAAAGACGAATATGGAGTTTACAGAGATGAGAATGGTTTTGCAAGAAGCGTAGCTGGCGACATCATCCATGTTTACAAAGAAGATATTGAGAAGCTGCTGAATAGAGCCACACTGTTTGGGCGCTCTTGTTTCTGTTTACCAGAACACGCTGAACAGTTTGCAAGCTCTACACACAAGCTGAGGTCACTACATGTTGAATGAAAGAACTGGTGAACATTACTGGGAGATGGCAGCATTGAGGTCTGAACTTAAGAAAGCCATAGCATCATTTGAAGGAGAACTACAGTGGAATCTGACTAGCAATGACTTAGCTCGCAAAGAAAAGCCTTGCAAGATGCAGTCACCATTCTTAGAGAACGACTGGAATCTCAGAGACGGACATCGACCGATACAGCCCCATCAGCATCGATCGACATGACCTTCGACAAACCTATCGAGAGTCACTTACAGAAGCTATCGATCAATGATATACCCAGCACATCGATCGATACTCGAGCACCAGAGTTCTGTACCAGGGAAGAACTTGAAGAAATCACAAGAGAGATCTACAGATCTATTGAAGCCTGTGATGACGAAGCGTATAGATTACTCGACAAATTTTGGTTCCCGGTATAGAGTGACGTTCAACGATTGAAATTCACAACAAAGGAAAATCAGAAGGAGATCGAAAACATCAAGAACCAGCTCGCGAGCCAACGTGCACAATCCGCATCGATCAATGTGCCTCTGAACCCATCAACCGATGGACATCCATCCACATCGACCGATAGACCTACACCGAGATCGGTCGATACCATCCTTTCCCCTGTGCACAACACCCAAAACCTCGACACAATGCGGATGAGTACTGATCTAGAGCACACCTACAGCAACATTGGACAACATGAGTACAGTTTAGCAAGCATTGAGGAGTGGCTACAGAGAATTTATAATGAAGTCCATGGTTTGAAAGCTAGTATGACCAGAAGTGAGAAAGCCACAAGAAGCTTTTTAACTTCATGGTTTGAAGAATCACAAGACAAGGAGGATACTTGTTTCCCAACAAGTACCTGCAACCCACCTCACTAGCCACCATACCTCCACTGTCAAGCTAACTGACTTTAACCAAGAGCTGAGTGGGAGGCAACACACTGTTAGGTATTTTCTTATTTAGTTTTATTTTATTTTTACTTATTACTTTCATTTTTATTTGTTTTTAGGAACACAGCTACACGATCACTACCTATCGACCGATGAGATATTGTTGACATCGATCGATACATACCCATCCATGACGATCGATGGAAGTGACTCACCATCGATTGATACGAACATCGGTCAGGTATATCGTTCACAACTTGGAAGTGACTCACCATCGATTGATACGAACATCGGTCAGGTATATCGTTCACAACTTCGAAATCAGTTATACATTTATTATTTGTTATGCTCTAACTCTGACTAGTCATACACTGAGGACAGTGTATGATTTAAGTCTTGGGGAGTGAAATTATTGATGCTACTTTACCTTTTTGATCTCATTAAAAAGTTATCAAAAATTGATTTTATTGAGTCAAGAAAGGGACAAAAAGATTTCAAAAATTTTGTTTTTTATCTTACCACTCTTTAGCACCATTCTTAGAATTGTTGATTGCAGAAAGTACTATAGATGCTAAAGTGGATCACCGATCATCCTATGACAACACTTTTCATGATTGTTTGGAAGAACCAAAGCTGATTTCCAACCTAACATGACATCTATTGCTTGTCTTGGGGCTTGGTATACAAGGGATCGGAATCCTCATACGAGTCTGGAAGGTAAAAGTCTCAATAATTTTGGTTTCTTTCTCTCCTTCCTTTGGCATCCCAAAAAGAGAAAAATAAAAGATTGAGTTGATTTCCTGAGAGGCAGAGGGAGAGGTACATTACCCATGACCCCACTATTCTAAATCAAAGGAATGATCACACATTGTGGAAGCGAGGGAGAGGTAAATTATCTATGACCCCACTATTCGCCTACTCTTTGTCAAAAAGCTACAAAAAGTAGAAAGATCAATAAGATGAACATTAGTTATTCATTGGGATTGATATAAAAGAAAAAATAAAAACTTGGGATTCAGAGAAGGGAGATAAAGAGAGAAAAGGAACAAGGATGAGAATGCCTGAAACTTGCTTGAGTTGAATCCAAGTGTTCTTTGATCGATACTCCCAAGGTAAAGCCTAAACCTTTATTTTATGCATAAATGAAATCAGTAGAGGGGATAGACAGATATGATTATTTAAATTGATTGGCTAAATGAATTTGGTTGCTAAGCTAGGATATGGTATAATGTGCTTCTGTAGTTAGTAATATGAGATGTGGCTTGCAACAAAGTAGAGGTGATGATTTTAAAGTTAAGATTTTATTGAGTCCCTGCTGTTTTTAAACTTCTTCCAAAAGACTAACTAATGGTTTGCTTGAGGACAAGCAAAAGGTTAAGTCTGGGGGAGTTGATATACCATGGTTTTGACCCACTTTTAGCCATGGTATTGATATGTTATGAGTATTTAGGAGTAAAGTGATGATTTAGGTGCCCTTATGGAGCTTAAAAGAGAGTTTTCCGAGATGACTATGAAGATCAGACAATAAGGGCGATATCCAGATATACATATCTATCGATATACATCCTGTGTAATCGATCGATGACGCTTCCATAGAAGATGAAGTCGAGATACTCCATCGATCGATGTACGCCATGTACCATCGATCGATATGAAGCGTGAAGAACAAGTCTGACTTGGCCGACTTGAAGCCCAAGTATTCCCAATATTACAAGATTGCTCCTGACGAGTTTTTAACCTAATTGAACTCATATTTATAGTTATGCCTATGTGTTTTGGCAAAGTATGCTTTGTATGCCTTTTATGCTTTTTGTGCCTTTACATGCTTTTTGATACTATTTTATACTTAGCAATAAAGTATTCTTTTCATCTTAATTCTCAAAGGTTATAGATATCTAGATTTAGAGGAAACACACAAAGAGTTTTGTTGTTCC
Organism: Eruca vesicaria subsp. sativa; assembly: GCA_932364175.1. Lineage (NCBI taxonomy): Eukaryota > Viridiplantae > Streptophyta > Magnoliopsida > Brassicales > Brassicaceae > Eruca > Eruca vesicaria. The sequence goes on from CAKOAT010574042.1 coordinate 87,021, forward strand.
AAAGAACCAAGCGTTCAATCTTCTAATCTTATGAATTTCTATTATTACCTTGCTGCTATGAATCACTTAGCCATGTCTGAGTAGATTCCCTTGTTAGATTTAGGGTTCAAATAGTTATGAGGGATTAGCCCAACTATGGAATGTTAAGTTGTGATATTCATAATCCAGATGAATCCTAATGCTTACTCTAAAGTAACTAACTAGAGTATGATCATTGTAGGAGGTGGGCTGTACCCACCCCTCAGGGCCCACAGGAAATCATACTCGGCCCAATAAGGGAAGAATCACCAACGCTGACACTCAATCGGTGGACATCCGAGTGGCGTCCGTACGAGTGAGGAATTCACCTTGCCGAGTCGAGAAAAGGCCCAACATGAAGGCCCATTAATCGGCACCAACTTAGGTCAAGTTCAAGCTGGAGATTAAGCTATAAAAGGCGAAGAGGGGAGCACGAAGAAGGGATCCGAAAAATAGACTCACTAGGCGGCGACTCAGATTAGGTTTTTCTTACCTTGTTTACTTTGTTGTCACCGACTAGTCCGTACGTTATCTCCAGTCAAGCTCTCCGAGCACTGGGGACTCTCTTTGTACTCACTTCCTGACTATAAAATAAAACTCCTTTCTTTGCTCATTACTACTCGTACCTTCGTAATAACCCACCGACGAGTCCAGTCACTCACCTCACTGATACACGACCGAACTCGGTTCAAATAGTTGGCGCCCACCGTGGGGCAGAACGAAGTAGTGTGACGTAACTATGAACGAAGAAGCTCCTTCCGGCATACAGCCGGAAGAAACACCACCGGCTCCGAACGCTGATACCCTAATTGATTCTGTCCTGGCTCGCCTCGCTCACCAAGAAGAAGTTCAGAAGACGACAAACGAGCACCTAGCAGCTATCGCCGCCGCGCTCGCAAACCTAGACGAAAACCTTTCCACAGCCCGACGATTTCTTTTTAACACAAACCCAAATCCGGCTAACCAACCCATCTTGCTGGCTGAAACACCGGTCGATGTTATACAGCCGGAAAACAGCCCAGATCTACAAACCGTTCGAGAAATCGCCGAGCTGAAGCTCGCACTTCAAGAAATCCATTCTCAGATCCATCACGTCATGAGCGCCACACCTCAGATAGATAAGGTACTCGCTACCGCTCTCCGCACACCTTTCACGCGCCGCATCACAGATGTTCGGCTGCGCATTACGGAGAAGATAAGACTTCCTACTTTCGACGGCAGCGACGACCCGACGGAACACATGACGGCGTTCAACATCACTTTGGGTCGAGCCAATTTCACCAACGCCGAGAGAGACGCCGGTTTTTGCCAACGCTTCGTAGAAAGCCTCGAGGGAGACGCGTTTAATTGGTTCTCCCGACTGCCAGAGGACTCCATTGACACCTTCCGCGACCTATCGACGGCTTTCCTAAAACATTATATCATGTTTACCAACCAAAAGGCTACGGCCTCCGACTTATGGAAGTTGTCTCAACTGCATGGTCAGACCCTATGGGACTTCATAGAAAAATTCAAAGAGGTAGTTTCCAAGGTAGATGTCCCCGACAACATTGCAGTGCATACCCTGAAAAATACGCTTTACATCCACTCCAAGTTCCGTGAGGACCTCTATCGCAACCTAACAACATCGCTCCATGACGTCAATCGCACGCTCAAACAACTTCATTCGAATGGAAGAAAATACCAAGGTGATGATAAGTAAGCAGCATGCGAACAAACCAGCGCCGAATAAGACTGCTGACTCGAAACAGGAGCCGAGACAACACTCAGTAGACGAGAAGCAGCCAAAGAAGAAGAGCTTTGTTTACATGGTAGACGAAGACGCCATCTCCGATTCAACAGTCATAGTTCGCGCCAAAGGGTGGAACCACTACCAGCGAAAGGAAGACGGGGAACCAGGCGAAACAGCCTCCGAGAAACCTGACACCGACGAGCGTGAACCATACTACTCGTACCATAAGTCCAAAGCACACGAATCTAAGGACTGCAAGCAGCTCAAGGAGATATTGTTTGGAAAATACTCCCATGGCGAAATCCCAACCGACCCACCAAAACCACACCCGAAAGGGAATAATAGCTGGAGCAAAAACAAGGATAAAAGGGCACAAAAATCTTCCGGCAAGCCGAAGGAAGAAGAACCCCAGCCCAAGGGAGAAAAGCCCGAATCTCGTGATCGCGATGAAATGCCACCCGAGGAGGAACAACCGAAGAACAGAATGAGGATACAGGTCATACTTACCGGTCCCGAGTCCTCATCCTACGATGAAACCGAATCTCGAGATCTACGCTCACTCCTCACCATGCGACAATTGACTCGCGATCCCAGCACCACGCCCGACCTCCAAGACTCGCTCAACCGGTCAAAAGCTCGCCGAGTCACGCCCAACGCAGACGTCGCCGATCTGCAGGATAAGCTGAACTCGACTAAAAGAGACCTCCGGGAAACGCTCAATCAATCGAACCGACTCGATTTGCGCCAACACTTGGATCAAATCAGGTCTCTCGCCAAACCAGGTCCGTACTTGGGAGCAAGCGGTAGACTAAACTTCATTATGGGAGGTTCACCACCCTATGAGGACTCGGTTCGCGCCGTCAAAGCGCATCAGCGACATGCGAAGTCCTCCAGATGCTGGAACTCCCTACCCGCATCTGACCCTTCTATAACCTTCTCAGCCAAAGACGCCATTGGTGTACACATGCCTCATAACGACCCGTTATTAATCGAAGTGGGCATCACCGACTGCGAGGTAACTAAAGTCCTCATTGATACGGGCAGCTCCGTCGATCTCATTTTCCACAGCACTCTCGAGAAAATGGGAATCGACCTCCGCCTCATCAAGCCGTCAGCCCGTTCCCTGACAGGATTCAACAGAGCATCCGAGGAAATGCTCAGCACCATTCGCCTCCCGGTATACGCAAGATGAGTTTCCCGTACTGTTAAATTTTCCATCATTGGAACAAATGCTCCATATCACGTGATACTCGGAACGCCCTGGTTACACTCAATGAAGGTGATCTCATCCACCTACCACCAGTGCGTCAAATTCCCGGGTACAGACGGACGCATCCGAACGCTTCGCGGTGATCAGGAAGCGGCTCGCGCATTGCTTGTAGCAAGTATCAAGCAAGCGACACCCTGAGTGAATTCGATCGCTAAACCCATCCACAAAATCTACCCCCAAAAGGAAGAAATCCTAGAAGTTCAGCTCGACGAAAACGACCCAGGTAAAGTAGTCCGAGTCGGTGCTTATCTGCCTGACGAAATGAAACGTGATATCGTCGAATTTCTACAGGCCAATCAATCGAACTTTTCTTGGGAAACATCTGACATGAAAGGAATCGATCCATCCATCACCTCACATCAATTGAACGTTGACCCGACTTTCAAGCCCATCAGACAAAAGAGGCGAAAACTCGGACCAGAACGTTCCAAGGCGGTAAACGAGGAAGTCGAACGCTTACTCGCTGCTGGTTTGATCATGGAGGTTTGATACCCCGAGTTGCTAGCAAATCCAGTTGTCGTCATAAAGAAGAATGGCAAGTGGCGAGTCTGTGACGATTTCACCGATCTCAACAAGGCCTGCGCAAAGGACAGCTTCCCGCTCCCTCATATCGATCGTTTAGTCGAATCGACCGCCGGCAATGAGCTGCTGACATTCATGGACGCGTTCTCGGGTTACAATCAAATATCCATGCAACCATAAAACCGAGTGAAAACCGCGTTCATCACAGACAGAGGGACCTACTGCTACAAGGTCATGCCTTTCGGACTCAAAAACGCCGGAGCGACATACCAGCGCCTCGTCAACAAGATGTTCGCGAACAGACTCGGCCAAACAATGGAAGTCTATATCGACGATATGCTGGTTAAATCCCTCCACGCTGCGGACCATCCGAAGCACCTTGCGGCATGCTTCAAAACGTTGAACGAGTATGGCATGAAGCTAAACCCGGCCAAGTGCATGTTCGGCGTCACCTCCGGCGAATTCCTCGCATACATTGTAGCACAGAGAGGAATCGATGCTAACCCGAAACAGATGTCAGCGATCCTCGACCTCCCGAGTCCGAGAAATAGTCGCGAGGTCCAACGCCTAACCGGCCGCATCGCAGCCCTGAACAGATTTATCTCCCGGTCCATGGATAAATGCCTACCTTTCTACGAACTCCTATGCGGAAACAAGCGCTTTGTCTGGGACGAGAACTGTGAAGAGGCATTCGCACAGCTAAAGCAATATCAGACCACACCCCCAATTCAATCGAAACCCGAGTCCGGAGATATCCTCTCCCTCTACATAGCCGTGTCAACAACAGCGGTCAGCAGCGTCCTGATTAAGGACGATCGCGGCGAAAAAAGGCCGATATTCTACACCAGTAAACGTATGACCGATCCCGAGATGCGGTACCCGACGCTCGAAAAAATGGCTCTAGCAGTACTCACCTCCGAGCGAAAGCTCTGACCATATTTTCAGTCCCACACAGTCGAGGTCCTGACGAATTACCCTCTCCGGACAGTCATGCAGAACACCAACAAATACGGCCGATTGTCCAAATGGGCAATCAAGCTAAGCGAGCACGACGTCGTATTCAAAAGCCGTCCTGCAGCCAAGTCTCAAGTCCTGGCCGATTTTATCATCGAACTGCCGAAAGATCTCGAAGAACTCACCCAGGAACTAGCACTCCCGCAAGGAAATTGGATACTCCACGTAGACGGGTCCGCCACCAACCAAGGCTCGGGGGCCGGCGTGCAACTCCAGTCCCCAACAGGCGAACTAATCCGACAGACGTTCAGTTTCGGCTTCCCGGCATCAAACAACGAAGCCGAGTACGAATCTCTACTAGCGGGTCTCCGACTGGCAAAACCGGTCAACGCAAAGCGCTTCAGCGCATATTCTGACTCGCAGCTAGTGACGAGCCAGTTTAGCGGTGAATACGATACTCAAAATGAACGTATGACGCTCTATCTCAAGAGTTCGAATTTTTTGAACTTATAAAGGTCCCACGGGGAGAAAACATCTGCGCCGACGCTCTCCCTGCCTTAGGGAGCAAAATACGCGACCAGGTGGAGCGTACAATTCCGATACACCGAATCAAAGAACCAAGTATCGACCCGACTGTCGGTCACCCGGTAGCAGCTGGATGAACACGCGCATCTGCACGTGCCGCAGAAGATTTTCCCATGGAAGACGCACACGGCGACAACTCGGTGCAATTGGTCCCCGCGAGCGAAACAGAAGACGCGAGTACCGATTGCTGAACGGATCTACTCAACTTCCTTCGGGATGGGACACTACCTGTCGAGATATGGAAGGCACGACGAATCAAGGCAAGGAACACGAACTACATGATCATTGACGATTGACTACACCGCATCGCCGCAAATAGAGTCTTACTCAAATGCATACACGGTGACGAGACAAAGCTCGTCATGGCCGAGACAAACGAAGGCGCAGTGGGAAACCATTCCGGCGGTCAAGCCCTCGCGATCAAAATTAAAAACCTTGGTTTCTATTGGCCAGCGATGACAGCCGACTGCATATCCTACGCCCTGCACTGCGACAAGTTTCAGCGACACGCACCGACTATCCACTCCCCAACCGAGATGCTCCGTACCATGTCCGCCCCGTACCCATTCAGGCGCTGGGGAATGGACATCATCGGTCCCATGCTAAGTGCACGACAACGACGTTTCATCTTGGTTCTGACCGACTACTTCACTAAATGGATCGAAGCTGAGGCCTATACCAAGATTACCGACAAAGAGGTTCAGAGATTTGTCTGGATGAATATCATCTGCCGCCATGGCGTACCCTACGAAATCGTGACGGACAACGGCTCCCACTTCATCTCTCAACATTTCCGAGCGTTCTGCGAGAAATGGCAAATCCGCCTCAACACATCGACTCCACGTTACCCGCAGAGTAACGGTCAGGCCGAGTCCTCCAATAAAACCATAATCGACGAAATCAAGAAACGACTCGACCTAAAGAAGGGTTGCTGGGCCGACGAGTTGGACGGAGTACTATGGTCACACCGAACGACACCCCGCGGTGCAACCAAAGCCACTCCTTTCTCACTGGCTTACGGAGTCGAAGCAATGGCACCTGCCGAAGTCAACGTCGCTAGCTTACGTCACAGTAAAATGCCCCAGAACGACGATCTCAACCAGGCGATGTTACTCGACTCCCTTGACGCTATCGAGTAAAAGCGGGACCAGGTCCTACTCCGAATACAAAACTATCAGCATCAGATCGAGAGCTGCTACAACAAGAAAGTCCGCTCCCAACCTCTCGGTTTAGGCGACTTTTTCCTACGCAAAGTTTTCGAGAACACCAAGGAGCCGAACGCCGGCAAACTCGGAGCCAATTAGGAAGGCCCGTACAAGATCATTCATGTTATCAAGCCCAGCGTTTACCGACTGGAAACTTCAGCAGAGAAAGAAGTACAGCGAGCATGGAGTTCCATGCACCTCCCTCATTACCACTCTGCGTGAACACGTTCTCGCCCAAAAAAAAAAAAAAAAAAAACCAAGTAGATGCACTGTCCAAGTCATTTCTACTCACCGAGACCCCGAGTAGATGTGCTCACCAGCCACTTCTACTCGGCCCAACGAACTACGGATGGCTTGATCCTCTCCCGAGGTACGTAGGCAGTCCTACCGGGTTCAGCTGTAATCCCAAAAGATTACCCCGAGTGAGCGCACCTTCGATGGCCACTCCAACTCACCGGGTGAAGCTCATCTCAATCGAAACCCCAGTGATGTTCGCGCCCTCATTAACATAATTGACGGACTGCGCACGAACACTCATTCCAAAGCGTCAGTACGTCCTGATCAGACGGGCTCGACGTACTTTATTCGGACGGTAACGGTTATTTTCGAACTCGTAATCGTACCCGAGTAAGGGAATGGCCACCCGGATACTCAGCGGAACAATTTTACAACTTATCGAAAACCTTAACCGTTAATAACAAAGAAATCAACTCTCACTTGCACATGGTCGGATTCGAAGCCCAGCGGCCAACGAACGTACGAGTCTCCACCAACTGACTTCGATAACTGATTAGTTACTTCGAACGGCCGAATAACAGAATCCTAGCAGTTTGTTCCGAGTAAGGCCCGAGTTTATTCTCGACTTAAATTACTTCGAATTAATTTTTGATAACCAGGAATTAGGCTTCATAGCCGAGTGTCGGACGAGTTATTCCAAATGTTGTTCGATAATTTATTCGGGATTAATTCTAAAAACTACTCAAAATCAACAAACCGTTACGGATGACGAACTAATAAAAGGTAAAATAAAACCGAACGCGTTCAAAAAAAAGATAGCATACATGATCGAATCCCACCAACGGGGTCAAGAAAAACAAAAAGAAAATAAAGGGGTAACATTCCCCAAGTAAAACAAAGTCAGACCGCATCACTCCTATTCCTTGGTCTGCCCATCACCTGCCCCGGTTGCCTACTGAGGAGCATCGATCGACGAGCTTGCTGAGGAACATCGGTCGATGGAATTCGTTGATTCACGCCCTCTACTTCACCTTGCTCTTCAGGGATCTCCAGACCCTCCGGGTTAGCCCTCGCCTTATCACTATCCATGCTGACTCCCTTCTTTCCGGAGTCTCCCGAGTCCGAGTAGTCAATCTCCTCCGAGGACCCTGCGGCGGATGTTTCCCCAACTGACTTACTCCCGGCAGAGGCAGTCTTCCCTTGATCACCCCCGTCTGCTCCACCGTCAGCAGCTTCGTTAGCACCAGTCAGCGTGTCACCGACACTTCCACCGGACGGGCCCCCAGCGGAACGACCTAGAGTATGAAGCGAAGTAGCAACCTCAGGAACAATCAAATTTAAAATGGAGCCGTGCTGGTTCGAGGGGAGCTCCTTCTCCAACTCTGACGCCAGCGCGTCAAGCAAATTATCGTCAACAAACGTTGATTCCAAGGCAAGGGGGGGGGACATGCTCAAGTCCAGCTCCGTCAAAGGGCCGATGTCTAGCCGAGTAGCTTCCGCAAGCCAGTGTTCTTCCTTACGCCGGAAGTAGTTGATTCTCTCCTGCGGGATGGGATCTCCTCTCTTCTGGAGAAGCTCTAGACACTTCCAAGGACAGAAAGCCTGACTATAGTAGCACCGAGCGTCATCAAACTGCGGAAAAGAGTTTTCCCGGTTACAAATCCGCTCAAATCGGACGTGTGCCTTGGCACACATCACGGTGGATACTCTAGCCCGCTCCCGAGTAACCTCGAAGACCCGAGACTCTCTCAGACGAGCAGCTTCCTTGGCATGAGCTTCGACAAGTTCAAGCTTCTCACGCTCAAGCCGCGCCTTGTCCAACAGTAGAACGGCCCTCTCCTCCTCGACCTTAGCCGCTGCAGCTTTCATGGACTCGAGCCTGCTCAAGATATCTTCAGCTCGCATCGCCTCGGTTTCCGCGCGACGAGTGGTGTGGGAACCAAAATTCACACTTATCGATTTCCGTTAAATAAGGAAACTTAGGAAAACCCTAATTTTCAAGAGGAACCGGATTTCTGCGAAAGCCAACGACAAGTAACCAAATAAATGTGGAAAATATGAAAAACGTAATAAAACGCCAGTCATAGAAACCGAACTTGTCGAGAAAAAGCCTAAGTTTCTAAGTGCGGAAAATTCTAAGTCTATAAAAGTTGTAAAAGTCTCAGATGAGAGCTCTGAAATTCGTCCCCCTACTTCTGCCCTATGCCTCTTGCTTATATACTCCCTTCCTAGGCGGTTTAGTCTTTCCATTTCGCCTAGATTCGAGTTTAATGGGAATCTTTCATTTATCTCGATCTTTCTTTTTTCCCGCGGAAATCTTCTATTTATCCTCAAACTTGACAATTATCTTCAAGTTTGACATTTATCTTCTTTCTGCGAGTAAATCGCCAAAACGTCGTCGTATCTTTGGGTTGGACTTCGTTTAAAGTCGCGAGTGGCTTTTATCGCGTTTTATGACTTTCCGAGCCGTTTTGCGATAAATCCGTTTTACGACTTTAGACGAGATTGTTTCATGATACGATGCCATTTTTAGATAAGTTTCTCAAGTTAATCGTAAATCTAAGCAATGTTCGATGTTTCGATTAATCGTTGCCGTGTTCTACAATTTACTCGGGGTTTTATTAAAAACGCGTTTTGTACGATTTTTACGAAAACTCTCGAATAAATCGTATAGTTTAGTCAATATTCGGTGTTTCGTTTAACCGTTGCCGTTTTATACGATTTCCTCGAGTTCTTTTCGAGAAAACAAAGTTTTACGGTTTTTATCGTAAAACTCGAACGATAAGACGGATCGTGACGAAACGGGAGACATTTCGACCGTGATTTGGAATACGATCGTGTCGAAGGACGTATGCCTTGAATCAAGGATGTGGGAAATCAAGGCTCGGGATGGTCAGCTCGACATACGACGAGCTAGTTCAGCTTGGCCAAGTCGCCGTATGGCGAACTAAGCGATAAGAACCTGTGGGGCAAAGTCAGCACCTCTTAGTTCGCCGTTGGGCGAACTAGTCAGGACGAGGCTAGTTCGCCCAACGGCGAATTAGGCCGGCTTGGCTTAGTTCGCCGTTGGGCGAACTAGCCGGGACGGGGCTAGTTCGCCCAACGGTGAACTAAGCCGACTTGGCTTAGTTCGCTGTTGGGCGAACTAGCTGGGATGAGGCTAGTTCACCCAACGGCAAACTAAGACAAGTCGTCTTAGTTCGCCGTTGGGCGAACTAGTCAGGACGAGACTAGTTCGCGTTTTACGGTGGTTTTGGTTTTTCGCGGTTTTGTAAAACGATTCTTCGAGTTTTATAAAACGATTCTCGAGTTTTATAAAACGATTCTTCGAGTTTTATAAAACGATTCTTCGAGTTTTATAAAACAATTCTCGAGTTTTATAAAACTATTCTTCGAGTCTTATAAAACGATTCTTCTAGTTTTATAAAATGATTCTTCGAGTTTTGTAAAACGATCCTCGAGTTTTATAACACGATTCTCGAGTTTTATAAAATGATTCTTCGAGTTTTATAAAACGATCCTTGAGTTTTATAACATTATTCTCGAGTTTTATAAAATGATTCCTCGAGTTTTATAAAACGGTTCTTTGAGTTTTATAAAACGATTCTCGAGTTTTATAAAATGATTCTTCGAGTTTTATAAAACGATCCACGAGGTTTATAAAACGATTCTTGAGTTTTATAAAATGATTCTTCGAGTTTTATAAAACGATCCTCGAGTTTTATAAAATGATTCTTCGAGTTTTATAAAACGATTTCTTTTATATTTCTGCGGGGAGTTTTGGCCATTGATTCCATCGTGACCGATTTTGAAACCAACAGTTAGCCCCCCAGCTCGCTAGAATCTTGAGCCTTTAGCGTAAGGTTCTTGCGAGTGGTTAGCCAGTTTTAGTTAAGTTAGGCGGAATTAATGGTTAGAAAGGTCCGTTGAAAGTGATCTTTCCACTCTCCAGGGAGCGGAAAGCGTTTAAGATTAGGGCTGCGCCTTGTGAAGGATGCCTACGTTCCCTTTTGAGGGGATCAAGCCTTTCGTAGTTCGTTTCGGAGCTAAGGTTCGTATGACATGTTTCTTAGCAAGACCTTTACGGTCTAGTTATATGTCGTGTGGGAATTATCGAGCATATTGATGTCGATGGCATCTGGACCTTTGATGGCCTTGAGAATAGCCTCGTAGGCCGTTTGGTCTAGCCGAGCGTGGCCGTTATAGTTTTCGTACTGGTCGTGTGCGGCTCTGAGTCCCTGCCGCTTTTGCGGCTTTATTAAAAATCAGTTTGCGTTTTTAAGAGCGTGTTTTTATTCGTATGAATGTAGCGGGAAGAATATGAGTTGATATTGAGGGAGGTCCGCGAGTTGTCATCTCGCATTCCTTTTTCCCTTAGTGTATCGTTCATTTGCCCGTTTTAGGATGTTTAGTAAATCGAGTGAGCGTTTAGATATAGACGAAGAGACATGCCTTTAGGATCTTGATTCATGCCTTGAGACGTTAGCAACCAGTGTGCTGGGTTTAGGGCAAGACCTTGATTTACTTTGGGATTGAGGCTATGCGATGACAAGTCGGCTTTCGTTTTGCCTGTTGCGATTTTAACCTGATTCCATACCGATTTAGAATCCACGATAGGTTCTCGGCTTATATGATTCGTCTGGTTGGAACCGAGCATCTCACCGGGAACAATTTCTAAGTTGCCCGGAAGAGCTGACCAAAAGTTTGGATTTCTTTTATAGCGCTATTACCCTTGTGTCGGGTGTTCGAGAGCTATCTCTGCGAGATAACTTAAGTTTGTTTAGGACTGTTGCGAGTTTGTTGTGATCAGCAACAAACTTTTTAGGCGATAGATGTTTACGTTGTTTTGGCCTTCGCGAAGGTTACGTACGTTAAGAAGTTTTGCGTAATTTTATAGTCGCGGACGGACTGTTAGGTCTTCCAAGAAATGACTTTATCGAGGAAGGTATTTGTGTCGAAAAACTAATCTCCGGGCGTCTGCGACGTCTCGCAGTGCCGAAAGTTGGTTTTTATTTTATATGCCGTGTTTCGTGTTCGGAACGTTTGCGGGCTCGAAGATGATGCGCGGTGTCGCGAGGGTTTTGTCTTAACCCTGCAAAGCAGGGACACTTTGGTTCGTTTGCGGATATTCGCAATTAAAACTTACATTCCTGTTTGGATGTTAGATAGTTTTATGATTTGTGCTAGAGCAATTAGAACCGAGAGGTCGCATAAGTTGTTTCCCCGAAACAAAGCGTTTTTCATTACGGTGCTTTGTGAAGTGTTGACCTTCCGAGATTCGTACGGCTTTAGGAGCTCTGGTATGAGTGTTTTCTTATACGTCGGATTTTGTAGGCAACTTGCGAAAATACAGAACTTAACCGATTTTTGACAAGTTTGCATTATCCGTTAAATGTATTGGCTTGGCGTGAAGGTTGTGTTCAGCCGCACAGCCAAGGTCGTATTTGGTAGAGGATTAGACCACGACACTTTCGTGCTATCGAAAAGGTCGAGTCGGTTTCTAAACTTGGCATTGAAGTGAAGCGCGATCGGACAATAGCCAAGTAGCGTTTGTCGAGCTTGATATGCCAAGTATGCCCGTGTTTATAGAAAACGTTTTTCCGTTGTATGTTTGATTTATACGGTTAAAGTTTCGTATAAACTTTCCTTTGTATGGAAGTTGTTTTTTTTTTACTCGAGGGTGACAGATCCTAAGAAGCTCGATGCAGAGCCCGTGCAGAGTCGTTTGCGGGGCGGTCTCATTCTCGGATGTAAACGAGAGGAATGAGAGCGGATGCTCGTGAACCGATGGGCTAAAGAATGAGATCTTTCAGATCGTGTCGCAAGGAGGCAAAGTTTAGATTGGCCTCCCAGTGCCGGATCGTATAGCTTGGTTTTTGCTAAAAGGAAAGTACTTTTCGCAAAACCTGTTACGTTTACTTTCGAAAGTAACTTCGTTATGACATGATCCTGACCATACGAAGGATTTCTCGCGTAAGTAACGGGCGATGAATTTAGTAATTGACACGACGCATTGGGTTAACAATGTTTCCGCAGATTTTTTGAGAAACCTTTCCGCTTAGTTTTTGATTCTTCGGTGATGGTTTTTTCGGAGTCACTCGCAGAGTTTTACCAAAATTTATTTCAGCGAGATTTAGTCGCAAAATGTTTTAGCGGGTTTCTCGGACGGAATGAATCACATAATCAACAATAGGATCAGTCGGCGAGAAGGAAGGACGTGTTCTCTATTGCTGCTTTGTGTTCATGATTTTTCTTTCGCCGCAAATGTTCTTGACATTATTCCATGACTCACTTGGTTTGACGGAAAATGAGATTTATGCTTTGATGCCTAAAGATTTCGATTCTTATACTTGTTTTACCAAGTTTGAGAAGATCTTTATGACTTCGGCAAATAATCGAGTTTCACTCTGAAGTTTCGCAGAGATTTTCTAACCGCATGATTGCGACGAGAGATGCTGTATATTCCTCGAGATTATTTCTCAGACGATTTGGATCAGTCTTTAGCGCTTAGACGGTTTTTAGATTGTCGTTTTCTTTTGGGATGATTTCGATGAGGCGTTGCATCGTCCTAATATTTTTCCGCTTATTTTAGAAAGCGTTTTCCTTATGCGAGGAAAAATGTTCGGCGAAGGAAGAAAGACGAGTTTCGTTTGAAGGATTGGGATGATCGACAATCCGGGTCGATTAAAGACCATGGTGGATCGGAGATGACTTGGAGTATGTCTGATTTACGAAAACTTCTAGGAGCGAGTCAGTTTTAAGACAACGTCAGCGTCTCTAGCTCCCTCTTTCTTTTAGGAAATGAGTACGTTCGAATGCGTGGCAATTGTTTCTCGGTTGTACGAGAGATTGGATCGGTTTGCGAGTTATGCCTGAATGGTTAGAAAACAACAAATCGAGATAGAGAACAATTGCTTACGACTTAGCATGCTAGACTATCCTCTAAATTCTAAGTTCTCTAGGTTTCACGGCAGTTTACAAGACGTTTTCGTTTCTTATCTACGAGAAATTAGAAGTCTGATAAAATTTTCAAATCGGACATACCTTAGTTTAATCTATGATTTGGGATTGTCTATTCTTCGTTCTTCGTCTATTGACATACCGGTCTTCGACGAATTACCAGCAAGAGTATCGGAGCGGGGAGAAGACTTAACCATCTGAGCTCATGTTCTTGTTTCTTCGTATTGCTGGTTTTATTTTACCGACTAGGTGCTGTGGGAGTCGATTTCCACTCACTGTCAAATAAATCGTACATAAGGAAACTTCGGGAAAACCCTAAGTTTCCAGAGGAACCGGCTATCTGCGAGAACCGCACAACGAAAATAAGAAAACGATAACTTAGAATTAAAATGAGAATAAACGAAAATAAAGAGCAAAGAGGTTCTTATTCCGAATCTGCGTTGAACTGGTACAAAAAAAATCGCCGAAAGCGTAAGAACTAGAAAACCCTAATTGAGACGCAGCTCGCTAACAGAAAAACGGAAAGATTCCTAAATGCTAGTTTTGGTGGTGAGAGCTCTGAATTTCGTGTGTGTGCTTCTGCCCTAGACCTCCTCTTTATATACTCCTCGTCTTGGCTATCCGATCTTTCCATTTCGCCCAGATTTGACTTAAATCNTCCTCTTTATATACTCCTCGTCTTGGCTATCCGATCTTTCCATTTCGCCCAGATTTGACTTAAATCGGGAATTTTCCATTCTTCTCGATCCTTCCTTTTCTTCTGCGGAAATCTTCTATTTCTCTTCAAACCTTCCTTTTATGTTCAAACTTGACTTTTATTTGCTTTCTGCGAGTAAACCGTCAAAACGTTATCAAATACGCGGGTTAGATTCCGTAAAAATCGCAAGATGGGTTTTTATTGCGTTTTAGGTCCTTCCGGGACGTTTCGCGATAAAAACCGTTTTCCGACTTTTTACGGGATCGTTTCCTGATCTGACGTCGTGTTAATAAATTTCTCGAGTTAATCGCAAAGTTTTACGATTTACTCGACTTTTTATTAAAAACACGTTTTTATGACTTACTCGGCGTTTTTTATTAAAAGCGCGTTTTTTATGATTTCGTCGAGAAATCTCGAATAAATCGTATAGTTTAGGCAATGTTTGGTGTTTCGTTTAACCGTTGCCGTTTTATACGATTTCCTCGAGTTCTTTCCGAGAAAACGAAGTTTTACGGTTTTCATCGTAAACCTCGAACGGTAAGTCGGATCGAGATGGAACGAGAGATATTTCGGCCGAGGTTCAGAACACGACCTTGTCGTAAGATTAGAATCGGGAATGCGGGAAATCGAGACGCGGAGTGTCCGGGAAGTTTTTTAGTTCGCCCATCGGCGTACTAAGCCGGGCCCGGCTTAGTACGCTGATGGGCGAACTAGTCATGCATGTTTTAGATCGCCCATCGGCGTACTAAGCCGGGCCCGGATTAGTACGCCAATGGGCGAACTAGAGAATGCTTCTTAGATCGCCCATCGGCGTACTAAGCCGGGCCCGGCTTAGTACGCCGATGGGCGAACTAAATAGTGACCCTTAGATCGCCCATCGGCGATCTAAGCCGGGCCCGGCTTAGATCGCCGATGGGCGATCTAGAGAGTGTTTCTTAGTTCGCCCATCGGCGATCTAAGCCGGGTTCGGCTTAGATCGCCGATGGGCGAACTAGTTGCGACTAGTTCTCGTTTTACGGCTTTTTCGGTTTTTTACGGTTTTGTAAAACGATTCTCGAGTTTTATAAAACTGTTCTTTTTGTATTCTTGCGGAAAGTTTTGG
>CAKOAT010574042.1:107023-151531 GCA_932364175.1 Eruca vesicaria subsp. sativa
TCCGATTGAGACGAAACGAAAAGCAGCGCGATTATTGTTTAGAGTACGATCGGGCTCACCGTAGCTAAGAGTTGGATTGTGCGGACCCTCGGGAAAAATTCAGTGCCTCTAGGACGAGGTGGAAAGCCGGTCAGCTCGCCAAGATGGCAAGCTAGGTTGCTTGGCCAACTCACCGTCTTTTCGGCTGGATAGTATTGCCTGATTCTGTGAGTAGCCTAAAGTTCTTCCGAGAACAACCTAGGGTTTTGTCGCGAATAACCTAGGGTTTTTCCGCGAGTGACCTAGGACTTCTCCGCGGGTAAAGCTAGGGTTTTGCCGCGGGTAACCTACGGTTTTTCCGCGAGTTACCTAATGATTTTTTTTGCGAACATCCGCGAGTATCCTAGGGTTTATTTCGCGAGTAACTTACGGTTTGTTCCGCGAAAAACCTAGGGTGCTTTCCGTGAGTAACCTAGGGTTTTGCCGCGAACAACCTAGGGTTTTGTCGCGAATAACTTAGGGTTTTTCCGCGAACAAACTAGGGTTTTTCCGTGAATAACCTAGAGTTTTTCCGCGAACAAACTAGGGTTTGTTTAGGCAAACTATAGAGAAGAATTTTAGGCAAACTAGGGTTTTCGACGAAGAGGCAGCAGTAACCTGCGTCTTTTTCGTGGTCCTTGAGTTTGGCTCGTCCCATGGTGATCTGGAACGCTTGCAGCTGCGCTTTGGGATCGGTCGTCCCGTCGTAAGTTGGCACCTTAAGCTTTCCGGGATCGGGCAGTTTGATCTCGGTGATGCGAGCCGTGAAGGGCGTTTTCCGAGACTCGTACAGCAGCCGATCGATCTCGGGCGCGGCAGTTTTGGTAATGTATTCGCGGAGATCGCAAATCTCGGTCTGATTGCCAGCAGTTTTCCGACCCTGTCGGTGTTTGCTGCGAGTGACCGGAGATCGCTCCTCAGCGGTTTTTGCGTATCGCGTGAAGTCGAGTTCTCCTTTGTCTCCAGTAAAGGAACGTTCGGGAGACGACTCCGGTTGAGGACTGCGAGTTTTCCTTCTCCTAGGATGGACGTCAGCGTCTTCGTCTGTCGAGTCGGCCTGGTCGCTCGTTTCCAGGTTGACCCTTTCGATGCCGTCGCCTTCGGTCTCCTGTTCGCGAGTAGGAGATTTTTCCGATTCGTTCAGCGTCGTGTCAGGGTTTTCTTTTCCGGAATCCTTTTCCGGTAGGTTTCCCTGATCGATTCTGGGACGATCCGTAGGAGCGCCGAAATCGAGTCTCCTTCCGCGGATTTTGGTAGTTCCGCGGGGGCAAATTGCTTTGGTTCTCGCAGTTAGGGCTTCGAGCCGTTTTGCGAGTGAACCAATAAAACTCGAACGGTAAGTCGGATCGAGATGGAACGAGAGATATTTCGGCCGAGGTTCAGAACACGACCTTGTCGTAAGTTTCGAATCGGGAATGCGGGAAATCGAGACGCGGAGTGTCCGGGAAGTTTTTTAGTTCGCCCATTGGCATACTAAGCCGGGCCCGGCTTAGTACGCCGATGGGCGAACTAAAGAGTGACCCTTAGATCGCCCATCGGCGATCTAAGCCGGGCCCGGCTTAGATCGCCGATGGGCGATCTAGAGAGTGTTTCTTAGTTCGCGTTTTACGGCTTTTTCGGTTTTTTACGGTTTTGTAAAACGATTCTCGAGTTTTATAAAACTGTTCTTTTTGTATTCTTGCGGAAAGTTTTGGCTATTAATTCCGTCGTACCGATTTTGACCCCAACAGGTGCGCTTTGTATATCGAAAAAATCAATCACGTGTTTATGATTGGATGTTTTCTACTTAGCTTGGCAGAGTTTCGTAAAACCGGATTGGGTCTAGAGAGTTCAGATTTCTCTTATAGTTTACGCAACTTTGGTGTTAAGTCAACCGTTGCCGTTTTAGACGATTGATTCGAACTTTTACGAATAAACAAGTCTTCGTGGTTTTATCGTAAAATCCCGATGGAAATTCCGATTGAGTCGAAACGAGAATCAGCGCGATCAAGACTCGAGAGAGAAACTCGAGGATTGGTTCAGCTCGATGTAGGGCAAGTCGGGTGAACCCTTTCAGCTCGCCGTGTGGCGATCTGGATGGTAAGAACCCTTGGGGCGAAGTCAGCGTGTCTTGGGCGAGCTAGGCGCTTGGTTCAGCTCGCCCTATGGTGAGCTAGCTAACTCTATGTTCGGCGAGCTAAGACACTTGGCGCGGGTGATCTCGATTCGTCGAGTTGACTTGTTTTCGTCGTAGAATCTCAACGGAAAGTCCGATTGAGACGAAACAAAAAGCGTCTCGATCAAAATTCGAGATGGAGATGTTTCGATCCGTCGAGCTTGTCCAACTTGCCTAATGATGAGTCGGCGAGCACAGTCCCGATTCATCAAGCTATCTTGTTTTCGTTGTAAAATCTCAACGAAAACTTTGATTGAGACGAAACGAAAAGCAGTGCGATTATTGTTTAGAGTACGGTCCAGCTCACCATAGCTATGAGTTGGATTGTGCGGACCCTCGAGGAAAAGTCAGTGTCTCTAGGACGAGGTTGAAAGCCGGGCAGCTCGCCAAGATGGCAAGCTAGGTTGCTTGGCCAACTCACCGTCTTTTCGGCTGGATAGTATTGCCCGATTATGCGAGTAGCCTAAGGTTCTTCCGCGAGCAACCTAGGTTTTTGTCGCGAATAACTTAGGGTTTTTCCGCGAGTAACATAGGGTTTTGCCGCGAGTAACCTACGGTTTTTCCGCGAGTTACCTAAAGATTTTTCCGAGAACAGCCTAGGGTTTTTCCGCGAGTAACCTAAGATTTATTTCGCGAGTAACTTACGGTTTGCTCCGCAGTTTCTGGGAGAGCAAGTTTTATTTTTCCTAAAAGTTCTCGGAAAACGTCTTTTGCTCAACCCGTGAGATTGTCCAAATCGGAAATAAGAAAAACACTATGGGGTTTGATAGATTTTATCGTTGCCCTTAGTGATCTGAGATTGAAATCGTGAGCTTGTTTTGTTGCTCTTCCCGTGGCAAAGAGTCGCGATTAGGTTTTCGATTTTTTTGAATACTACCTCGTTTGCGTGAGCGTTGGCTGTACGAGTAGTCGCTGCTCGAGTTGTTTTACCAGCGTTTTTGCGAGTTGTGACTTTGTCTTTCATATATCACGACATCGTTTTGATCAAGCGTTTTGCGGCTGTGAGTAAGAGTAATCCGCCCCCCCCCCTCCTTCTAGCGCCAAACTGTGGGAACCGAAATTCACACTTGTTGATTTCCTTTAAATAAGGAAACTTAGGAAAACCCTAATTTTCCAGAGGAACCAAATCTTTGCGAAAGCCAACGACAAGTAACCAAATAAATGCGGAAAAATATGAAAAACGTAATAAAACGAATTTAAAGAAAAAGTAGATCTTATTTCGATTTTGCGTAAGAGCGTTGCGATCATTACAAGGATTTACAAAGGCTTTGGCCGCAGGGCCGTCAGCGAGTTATCAACATAAAAACCTTAAACCTAACCGAGTTGCAGCTCGATAACAAAAGACGGAAAAAGATAAGAAAAAGGATTTAAATGATTTCAGACTAAACCTTATGAAAGGCTGACTACGTACCCCTTTCGAGGATCAAGACGGGACGGGGCTAGTTAGCCCAACGACGAACTAGGCGATAAGAACCTGTGGGGAAAAGTCAGCGCCTCTTAGTTCGCCGTTGGGCGAACTAGTCGGGATGAGACTAGTTCGCCGTTGGGCGAACTAGCCGGGACGAGATTAGTTCGCGTTTTACGGCGGTTTCGGTTTTCGCGGTTTTGTAAAACGATTCTTCGAGTTTTATAAAACGATTCTTCGAGTTTTATAAAACGATTCTTCGAGTTTTATAAAACGATTCTCGAGTCTTATAAAACGATTCTTCGAGTTTTATAAAACGATTCTTCTAGTTTTATAAAATGATTCTTCGAGTTTTATAACACGATTCTCGAGTTTTATAAATTGATTCTTCGAGTTTTATAAAATGATCCACGAGTTTTATAAAATGATTCTCGAGTTTTATAAAATGATTCCTCGAGTTTTATAAAACGGTTCTTTGAGTTTTATAAAATGATTCTCGAGTTTTATAAATGATTCTTCGAGTTTTATAAAACGATCCTCGAGTTTTATAAAACGATTCTCGAGTTTTATAAAATGATTCTTCGAGTTTTATAAAACGATCCTCGAGTTTTATAAAATGATTCTTCGAGACTTATAAAATGATTTCTTTTATATATCTGCGGGGAGTTTTGTCCATTGATTCCGTCGTGACCGATTTTGACACCAACAAGTGGCATCGTCCTTCTCCGCTTCAACCCGCTTTAAGCAGGTTTTCAGTGATTTGATCTGCTTCTTCCCTCTTTAACTTTTTTCATGAGCTTCACCCGATTCGGCGTACGCCCTCTTGAGCTCCGAGTCATATTTCTCCACGAGAAAGTTGAAGCTACCCTCGGCCTGAAATGACCGACCAACATACGGGGAGAAAATTAGAAGAGGAATGAATATATACGTATAACAAGGCAAAACTGAGAGCCGCGGAAAATACGCGTAAATAAATACACTCACCGTTAGAAAGTTACGCGAAGCATCCTTATAGGCGTTCGGAAAAACTAGCTGGTCCGCAGGCGGGAGACTACGAGGATCTCCTCTGATCTAACCGACGAGCTCAGCACATTTAGGTCCGTTAGAGATCAACGGAGATGACTCGTCGTACGAGAAGATGACTCTATCCGGAAAGACAGTCTTGAATTTTCGAGTAATCGGACGATCAACCGAGGTAGATGACGTCCCGAGGTCGGAATTGGAGGGGCGACATTACGTAGAGGCGTCGCAACTGAACCCGGAGCAACCTTCGCCTTCTTCTTCTTCCTGGAGTCCCCTTGGGACAAAGAATTAGACGAAGGATCTACCAAATCAGTTGGGAGACCAGGAAGAAATTCGTCGATCACTCGGTCTACGACCGTAGTCTCCTCCACGTGCAGAAGGACCCCCGTCTCGTCTCTCAAAACAGGGACGTTGCCTGCCACAGAATCAGGCCCGCCATCTGTCAGCTCCCGAGCAGATTTCTCGATGGACTTCTCAGTTGACTCCTTCTTCTTTCTTCTTCTCTTCTTAGCAGGCTGGTCGGAGGCTTGTTGCTCCTTAGCAACAGAAGTATCCGGTTCGTTACTCGGTCTGGAACCGAAACCGCCACCACCCGACTTCTGCTCTGACCCTTCAGCAGATTTTTCGGCAGGCTCATTTCTCCTCCTCTTTTTCTTGGCAGGGCAGTCAGAGTTTATGTGCTCTTCAGCAACCGGGGGATCCCGAACAATTCCCCCTTCAGGCTGACCCTCAGGATTCACAAAATTAGCCGGCCCCGTTTTAGACGTGTCGCCAGCAGAGGGAGCAGTGGCATCCGCGGGATCGGATCCATCCAGGTCGAACGTGTTTAGAATGTTCATAAGCCCCGCTTCCGACTCTTCATCAGCCTCAACCTCGAGGGATAATTCCGGCACGCCTCTCATCCTCCGCGCTCGATTGATGGCTTTCTGTTCCTTCCTTGAAAAAAGCACTGATCGCTTCTTTTCAGTCCGGTCCTCACACGGAAGTCTCGAATCCCACTCGCCTACACAAGACGTAACGGTTTGTAAAAACGCTAAGTAGAGAAGGAAGGGAAAGGACAACGTAAAATTCACTGCCTTACCGTCGTCAATGCGATTCAAGTAACGACGTATCCTCGCTTCGCTTATATCGGGCCACCTAAGGTGTCCAAGTTCAACCAATGCACGAGCGTTGTCGTAAAAAGAGCCTGGGACTCCGGTCAAATACGGATGCGACACTGCATGGGAAAAAGAAAAGGTGTCAGGACGAGAAACATATTTGCGAGTAAAGAATAACTATCTACCAGCTCGCCAATTCCACGACACCCGAGACCCGTTATTCGGGGGGTCGACAAACGAGATTTCGTCTTATTTGACGAAAAAGTAGTATCGCTGCCAATCCGTAGTCTTCGAGGATGTCCCGTGATTATGTTATAACTCGGTCTCATCGTGATGGAGAAGAAGTCGTCATCTAGCGGTTTAATCAAAGTCAACTCCTCGAGAGCTCGAGGGCAAAGCACAACGTCGATCTCAGCGGCCATCACCAGCAGCGTAACTACGAGACGGAACGCGCCGTTCACAAACTGACTTATAGCCAGATCACGACGAGCGGCGTACGAAGTTATGAGCCGCGGAATTGGGAACTAGAGCTTCGTGTCCTTCTGAAAATACGCCTCGTAAACACATTGATACCCCATCAGAGGGGTCCAAGGCCGTTGGCTGTTAGTCGGGATCAAATATGTAACCCCGACTGCGTCAAGACGTTTAAGAAGGCTCTCGACCAGATCGGGAGTTGACCACGTCAACCATACGCGCCTATTTGTGTAGGTGCCGCGGTGACGAATCAAATTCGGCGGAACCTCCCCGCCCCGCTCGAAAACACCGTTCCCCGAGTAACGCGTGGGAACTGGGGGAGGACCTGCGACGGGTTGAGTTCCCCCAGAAGGCACAACAACTCGGACTCCGTCAGCTGTCCTAGCATTCCAAGTCCCGCATGTCGCTCTATTAACACGGACCCTGGTGTTTGGTCTAATCGACTGTGTTGAGGAAGCACGATTCAGTCACGGATCGCCGAGTAACTCGGCAGCCGCATTGCCAGCACTTTCTCCCCTTAACTCCCTCTCCGAATCAACCACGAGAAGCCTCTGTGCCAAGTCAAGACTGGCTGAATCACGCAACGCCGCTCGGTGCTCCAGCTCAAAATCCTCCAGGGGCTCACCGGTCGTTGTATCTCGCACAACGTCTTTCCCTTTCTCTTCCCGAGTTAATCGCTTTTAGGGACACATCGTGACCGGTAGTGCGTATATATCTTACAACTATCTAGAGAGAGAAAGTAGAGAGAAGGGAGAGAGTAGTACCTGATTCCGCGGAGAAGAATAAGAAGAGTGAAGGCAAGAGGGATATATATAGGGGGAAGGGGCGCGAACATTGCTGCATTTATTAGGTCTACGGAGACCTAGATGGGCTTTTCATTTCGAGACTGTTTGCAATCCGTCCTTACTGGGCCGAGTCCTATAGGAAAAGCCCATCACTCGCGACTGTTCGAATTCCAGTTCCGTATGCTTTGAGCGATCACCAAACAAGAAATTCGACTCCCACCTCATAACTATCTAACAACTTTCGTGAGACGATGATCAATCGAACACCGAGTAAGTAACGCAGTCGCTCACACGCGACCGCCGAGTGAACCGCGCGAAATGCCAACCAATCGAGCACCAAGTGAGCAACGCAATCGCTCTCACGCGACCGCCGAGAGACCCGCGAGAAGCGATAAACAGCCGAGCGTCAAGTGAGCAGCAAAATGCTCGCATACAACCACCGAGTGACCCGCAAGTATCAGCGATAGTGCGTAAACACCAGTGGCGAAAACATCACTGAACAAATTCCTAGACTCCACTCGAGATTGGGTCTCGGCTCGCGTTCTCGTGCCCTTTTCATCACCGAATAAAAGACTCGGCTCATAACCTCGCATCAGCCTCATTGCTGAGTAAACTCCTCATGCAAAGAAAAGTCCCCGAGAGTCTTCCCTTACGCCCCGGGTATGCTTTTCTGCAAACCCGAGCAGTTAATTCTATTAACTCACCGACCGATCGTCATTAGACTTGGGGGGACTTACTGTAGGAGGTGGGCTGTACCCACCCCTCAGGCCCACAGGAAATCACACTCGGCCCAATAAGGGACGAATCACAAACGCTGACACTCAATCGGTGGACGCCCGAGTGCCGTCCGTACGAGTGAGAAATTCACCCAGCCGAGTCGAGAAAAGGCCCAACACGAAGGCCCATTAATCGGCACCAACTTAGGTCAAGCTCAAGCTGGAGGATTAAGCTATAAAAGGCGAAGAGGGGAGCACGAAGAAGGGATCCGAAAAATAGACTCACTAGGCGGCGACTCAAATTAGGGTTTTCTTACCTTGATTACTTTGTTGTCACCAACTAGTCCGTACATTATCTCCGGTCAAGCTCTCCGAGCACCGGGGACTCTCTTTGTACTCACTTCCCGACTATAAATAAAACTCCTTTCTTTGCTCATTACTACTCGTACCTTCGTAATAACCCAATCATGGAATGATTTAACTTGTTAATCATCATCTTGAAATCATTTGGCATAAGCTTAGATCCTCTAGGGATACGCGAGAGCCGGTCTATGATCTTGGTGAACACAGTTTCGATTCGATCTTATGCTATATCGATCGATACTCCTATAGAGTAATCGATCGACGACAACCTATATTGTCCGATCTGGCGATCGTACCATCGGTCGATATTTCCAGCAGTCAGATCAATGGACGAGTCTATATAACGACATCTATTGGATCTGTCTAAGAATCGAAGTTCTTATATATCTTGCAAGCAACTTACTAAAACATCTGTAGAAGCGAGGGAGAGGTAAATTACCTATGACCCCACTATTCGCCTACACTTTGTCAAAGAGCTATAAAAAGTTGAAAGATCAATCAGATGAACATTAGTTGTTCATTGGGATTGATGTAAAAGAAAAGAAAGTTTGGGATTCAGAGAAGCGGGATAAAGAGAGAAAAGGAACCAGGATGAGAATACCTGAAACTTGTTTGAGTTGAATCCAAGTGTTCTTTGATCGATACTCCCAAGGTAAAGCATACACCTTTATTTTATGCATAAATGAAATCAGTAGAGGGGATAGTCAGACAGGATTGTTGAAGTTGATTGGCTAGATGAATTTGGTTGCTAAGCTAGGATATGGTATAATGTACTTATGTAGTTAGTAATATGAGATGTGGCTTGCAATAAAGTATAAGTGATGATTTTAAAGTTAAGATTTTGTTGAGTCCCTACTGTTTTTAAACTTCTTCCAAAAGACTACTAATGGTTTGCTTGAGGACAAGCAAAAGGTTAAGTCTGGGGGGAGTTGATATACCATGATTTTGACCCGATTTTAGCCATGATATTCATGTGTTTTTATAAGTTTTATATATGTTTTGGAGTCTATTAGGTATGTTTTCAGATTCAGGAGCATTTTGGAGTAAAATGATGATTTAGGTGCCTTTTTGGAGCTTAAGGGTGAGTTTTCCGAGATGGATATGAAGATCAGACAACAAGGATACATATCGATCGATACACACCCTGTGTAATCGATCGATGACGCTTCCATAGAAGATGTAGTCGAGATACTCCATCGATCGATTTACACCATGTACCATTGATCGATATGAAGCGTGGAGAGCAAGTCCGACTTGGCCGACTTGAAGCCCAAGTCTTCCCAATATTACAATAATGCCCCTGACGAGTTTTTAACCTAATGGAACTCATATTTATAGTTTTTGCCTATGTGTTTGGCAAAGCATGCTTTCTTGTGCTTTGTATGGTTTTGAATTCTTTTTTTCTTTTGTTGTATTCTATACTTAGCAATAAAGTATTATTTTCATCTTAATTCTCAAAGGTTATAGAATTCTAGATTTAGAAGAAACACACAAAGAGATTTGTTGTCCCAAGAACCAAAAGTTCAATCTTCTAATCTAATGAATTTCTATTATTACCTTGTTGTTATGAATCTCTTAGCTATGTCTGAGTAGATTCCTTTGTTAGATTTAGGGTTAAAATAGTTATGAGGGATTAGCCCCAACTATGGAATGTTGAATTGTTGATATTCATTATCCAAATGAACCATAATGCTTACTCTAGAGTAGCTACCTAGAGTATGATCATGGATGTGATTTAACTTGTTAATCATTGTCCTGAAATCATTTGGCATAAGCGTAGATCCTCTAGGGATGTACAAGAGCCGGTCTATGATCTTGGTGAACACAGTTTCGATTCGATCTTATGCTATATCGATCGATACTCCTATAGAGTTATCGATCGACAGCAACCCATATCGTCCAATATCGATGTCAAAACATCGGTTGATATTGCTGGCAATAATATCAAATGATGAGTCTATTTAGCGATTGCTATTAGATCTGTCTAAGAATCAAAGTTCTTATATATCTTGCAAGGAATTCACTAAAACATCTGTAGCATTAAAATCATGATTATCTGAATAGTAACCTTGAATCTAACTACTTTCTTTTATTGTTAAAAACCTAAACCTATTCTCTTGAGCAACTCGTCATTGCTCACAACTGCAATTTACTATTTTAAACTGAATCAACCTAGCATAATCACTTAGGATTACATCTTTTGTGTTCCTCAGTTCCTTGTGGATTCGATCCGTAAGTACTACAACTGAACCTCTTATTTGAGAGAGTAATTCACTCCTTAGGGTTAAATATTTGAGTGATATCAGGGAATCTTCCATTTATCTCGATCTTTCCATTTTCCTTGCGGAAATCTTCTATTTATCTTCAAACTTGACATTTATCTTCAAACTTGACATTTATCTTCAAACTTTGACATTTATCTTCTTACTGCAATTAAATCTTCAAACCATCATTATATCTTTGTTCTGGACTTCGTTTAAAATCGTGAGTGGGATTTTATCGCGTTTTAGGACTGTCCGAGCCGTTTTGCGATAAAAACCGTTTTACGATTTTAGACGAGATTTTTTCCTGATACGCGTTTCTATAAGATTTCTCGAGTTAGTCATATAGTTTGACAATGTACGATGTTCCGTCTAATCGTTGCCGTTTTATAAGATCTTCCCGAATTCTTACGAGAAAAGAAGACTTTTACAATTTTTATCGTAAAACTCAAATGGTGAGACGGATCGAGATGAAACGAGAGAAGTTTCTACCATGGTTCAGAGCATGATCGAATCGTAGGACGTATGCCATATGTCAAGGATGCGGGGGAGAAAGGCTCAGGACGGTCAGCTCGACGTACGATGAGCCGAACCGGGTTGGTTCAGCTCGCCGTACGACGAGCTGCTTTGAGGCGACCAGCTCACCGTACGGCGAGCTGAACCAGCTGGTTCGGCTCGTCGTACGTTGAAGTGGTTTGGTCGAACCTGCTCACAATTTACGGTGGATGCGGTTTTTTTGCAGTTTTTCGCTTAAGTTGGGTAATCGTGTAATCGGCGATTGTTTCGTTCGTTTTTTCGAGATGACAATCTCCAAGTTTTCCGTGTATTTCCTTTGTTCGGAAAGTCCTTATAGTTTTATAAAACAACTTCTCGTGTTTTATAAAATTTATTTTTATTTTTGCGGAAATTTTTGGTCATTGATTCCGTCGTACCGATTTTTACCCCAACAGTTACCCCCCAGCTCTAAGAATCGTGGAGTTCTTGTGAGCGGTTTGAACTTATTGGGAAAGTTTTGTAGAATTAAGCGGAACTTAATGGCCAAAATTCCAAAGGTGAATAGTAAAACTTTTCTAATAAGTATGTGGAGTAAGTTTTCAAATTCTTTACTCACTTCTTTCCACAACTTTTCTAAGGTTCAAGAAGTTTTCTCTCCTCCTTTCTCTTTGAATCTTCCTTTCTTTTGATTGCTCAACATGTCTTCCGAGTGGAGAGCTTTGGAGTGTACTCACGCATCAATCTTTGAACTGAGTGATCTCGATACTTCCGATCGCTGTGTCCTTCCCAAGACGGTCTTTCTGCGGTTTTCCGCGAGTAAGAAAGAAACCATGAAATATCGGGCAGCTTTGCGCGTCGCCGATGTTCCTCCACCTAGCTTCTGGGTTTGAAAGAGGGATAAGCGTCGGAGGAGCAAGGAATTTCTAAGCGCGAGTATTGTTCGTTCCCTCAGGGATTTGCGGAATTCTCACGCGATTCCGGATTCGGTGCAGTTTTGCCTTCCCGAATGGGGTCAAGATGCCGAGAATTCACCCTCGGGTTACTTTACGTGTTACGAGGCCTTTCTACTGAAATGTCAACTGTGGTTCCCTATTCTGCGAGCCATTGTTGAGCTCTTGGATCGGTTTAAACTATCGATCAGCCAGCTTAGTCCCTCCGTGTTGCAGCACCTTGTCGGGATTTTGGTGCTGGGTTACGAACGCGGCATGTCTCTCAGCGCGGACTATCTTCTGGCTATGTTGCTGCCCAAGCGTGCGAGCGGGGGTTGTTTCTACTTATCTCCGTGGTTGGAGATGTCGTTTATTGACAGGCTTGCCTCGAATGGTCACGAGTGGAAGGATTGGTTCTCTTACGTTAGGATTGATAGTGCATCGGTGGAGGAAAGTTGCATTCCTTCGTTCAGGACCGAATGGGTGACGAAAGGTACTTAGATTGCGTTTTTTTTTGTTTCCGCGTTTTAATCTTTGTGTATGATTTGTGCTTTCCAGCGTCTACACCCTTGTGCCATTACTTGAAGACCTCGAATCGGTTAGGAGCCTTCTTCGCGGCGGTCTGCTTTATTGGGGACACTTTTCACCGAAGAGATTTCATCGCGCCGTCACCTATTACTCTTCTGGTTTTTCTCAGAATGATCGCGTCGAGATTGAGGCGGACAACAATGCGGAAGCGAGGGAGAGATCTAGATCCCCGCAAGAGAGAGATGTTCCGATTGATCAAGACCGATGGTGTGATGAAGATATTAATAGAGGATTATATCAACTTCTCGGCTCCCTCGTCCGAGTTTGAGCTGGCCGAGACGTCGTCTGAAATACCAGCCGATACGCCGTTTGCGAAGGCGTCGAGACTTTTCAACAAGGTCTGTTGTTCTTTACCGGTTTTTGTATTTGTTTTGCGTGTGACCGGATTTTTGATAAAAGACTTCTCTTATTTTTCTGGGTTTCGCTTTATGAGCGAAGCGGTAAGCGTAAGTGATCAGAGATTTGTAAGGCTAAACCTAGGGCTAAGGCGGCGGAGACGGAGGCTGCTCGTCAGAAAGAAGAGATCGATGCCAACTTCTCTCGTGCCCAGCATTTAGCTAGAAGGGAGACTTCCCGTGTGAGGGAGGAGTACGAGGCCGATTCTCATCGTGTCATTGAGCTTTCTGACGCGAGAGATCGTCCCGCCCATAGAGCAGGCAAGAGAGAAGTTGCTGCGGAGATGATGGCTCGTCGCGAACGGTTTGCGCCTCACTATGCAGAGTTTAAGGATGCACAAAGGGCCAATGGTGATTACCGAGAGTGTCGTGGCGTAGTTGGCGGTTTACATCTTACCAAGAATGCGAACTATTCATATGAGGCGGAGTTTGCCAAGCAAAAAGCGTGCTTGGCTAAACGAGAGAAGAAGAAAGCCGAGTTTCTAGACCCCGAGGCGCAAATGTGGGATCAGTGGAACCCCATTGCAGTGTCGTCGGATTCAGTCAAGGTTGGGCCAGAGATCCCGGATGCGGGTGGCGAGGTTGATCAGCCGTGGGTTGATACTAACGCTGGCCAATGCTCAGCGTCTGGGTTCTCCCACTTCGACGAATGAAGTTTTTGTTGTGGTATGATGTTGTTGTAATGTTTATCGAGACTGGCCGTTGGCGGCTTGAATCCCTGCCGCTAGGCGGCGTCTATTGAACGAAAAATATTCAGTAGAATATTTTCTAAGTATGAAATCTGTGTTTTGTTTTAGAGTTAGAGGGAAGAGTACCAGTTGTCGTCTCGCATCCAACTCTTTGGTGTAGATCGTCTAGTTCGTTTACTTGGAGTGTTTCGATTTTTCGCGAGTGTTTAGATGTGGGCGAAGAGACATGCCTTTAGGATCTCAATTCATGCATTGAGACGTTAGAGACCAGTGTGCTGGGTTTAGGGCAAGACCTAGGTTTACTTTCGGATTGAGGCTATGCGATGACTAGTCGGCTTTCGTTTGCCTATTGCGATTTTAACCTGATTCCATACCAATTTAGAATCCGCGATAGCTTCTCGGCTTATACGATTCGTCTGGTTGGAATCGAGCATCTCACCGGGGACAATTTTTAAGTCTCCCAGAAGTGCTGACCAAAAATTTAAATTTCTTTTATAGCGCGCTCTTTTATCCTAGTCGGATGTATGCGGACCAATGGGTCTATGTGTTTATTTAAGACGGCTAGCATGCTCGACGGGGCCAATCGTCGAGCGTTTGTGATTTTATAGTCGCATAGGGAATTTTGAGAAATATTTCTCTAAGACTTTAGGCGACGTCTTGCCGGTTCTTTTTGAAAATATTTGGTGTATAAGTTTTTTGTCGAAACGACACAGTGGTTTTTACAGCGGAAGTAATTTCCGGATGTTTGGAGTTCGTTTTTACGCTTTTTGATAGTAGAGAGATTTTATAATATTCTAACTTTGTATTTATTAAAAAGTTTCGAAAATTTCGATTACAAAGAAAATATTTTTAAAATTTGGGAGTATACGAATACTCGTATACACACCCACTCCCCCCCCCCTGTTTTTGAAAGGGGGATAGCTGAACTCGTCTTTAAGCGAGCTGCCTACGTATTCCTTTTCGGAAATCAAGCCATCTCATAGTTCTGATTGTTGGTGCGAGTGTGTTTACTCGGCTGTCGCAGACTTCTCGATCACTTTAGTTGCTGGATCCACGTCTTGGTCCGGGTTTGTCTCCTCTGGTTGTGTAGAAGCGATTGATTCGGAGGCTTGCTGCTTCTCGACCGTTGCTGTTTTGTGTTCGTTTTCCGCGGGCGGGGTGTTAACTTCGCCCGTTTCAGTTTCACGACTGCGACCTACAATTGCCTTAGCTTATGTTCAGCTAAAAATCACGATCGCGATTGTCTCTGGCGTCCCCAAATTGCCGCGAATCCCGTAGGGATCGAAAACTTGATGCCTAAGTGGTACGTTGATAGAACCGCCTTCATGGGGTTTATCCAAGGCGTACCCATGATCACGTTGTAGATAGCTGGTGAATCGACGACTACAAAGTTGACGATTTTCGTCACTTCTTTTGCTGCGACCAGAAGCCGGGTCGATCCTAGAGTCATAGCCGTTTCGCCGGAGAAACTGGTCAACGGCTTTGGTATTGGCTCAACCTCCGATAAAATCGATTCCCATGCGCACCAACGTGTTGCGGAAGATTACGTTGATGGTGCTTCCGGTGTCGACCAAGATTCGGGTGACTTCTAAGTCGCTTATGACTAAGTCAATGACGAGAGGATCGGCATGTGGTTGATAGATTCTGCCATTTTCTGTGTCATCGAAAGAGGTTACTCCCTTTGGAGTGTTATCCGATGGTACGTTCCAACTTGAACCGGTTTTGGCTTTTCGTTGGTAGGACTTGCTGGACGAGATGGATATAATGTACTTTCTATTTACTTAATATGTTAAACATCTAGGGATTAAATATATATAATTTTGTCAATTCTTAATTGGAAAAGATACGTTAAGCATTAAACATTTATCTTATGTAAAATGTAGATGTAACTAAAATAAAGTATACGAAATGGAAATAAACAGTATAAGGAAAATAAATAATATGTAAATACACAATTAAAAAACAGAAATAGTATAATAAAATTAAACATCTATCTTAAATGTAAAAATAGATATTACATAATATGAAGTATAAGATAGGGAAATACACAATATAAGGAAAAATAAATAATAAGTAATATGAAATTTTTAAACTATCAATATTAAATTATAATTTTATATTAAATTTTAAAATTAATAAATAATATACAATGAAAATGGAACTACTACATTAAACAAAAAAAAAATATAAATGTATAGTTTTACATCAAACAAGTCAATATAAAACATATTATTCCATCGACATCAACCTCACACTTATCAAAAAAGACTTCAGAGAACTCCAGCAGAAAAAACAATGGCTTAAAAGAGAATAATCGAGACTCGAAAAAATGTCCACATCGTACATGTTTGTTTTGGCACCATAACTGGTCTGCTATGGGTAAACTTTGAACATTCTTGGGAAGATCTGCCTCAAAACTTGGCATCATTTTGGATGCAAAACTCCATTAACTAGCATGACCAGACAAATGGCTACTTTGTCCTTCTAGATTAGAAGAACAAGTCGAGCTCTATGCTTTCATGTCCACATTAACTTTCACAAGTGATGAAAACATATACAAATGATCTGTAAGTGGTGTTGCTGCATCAAAGTTTGTTGTATGAATGAGACTTACTAACCCCTTTGACAAAAGTCAATTGAGATAGGGTGATTTGCCTAAGACAAGTACGTTTACAATCGCTTATAATATAGTTTTTAGAAATCTTTCAAATATAGTTTAAAGAACATTATAGGTGGTGAATTTAATTTATTAAACTAAATTATTATCCTGTCGAGCCTTGACGTCGGGGTTTTCTGTGTGGAATTCTTCACGTGTGTCCGTTTTGTGATTTCTGCTCAAAACAGAGTATTTCTCTTGAGTATTGTCTATCGTTGACTACTTCGTTTGGATCCTTTGATCCGGACATTATTGGTTGGTTTTGATTTCTTGGATCAGTCCCTCTGTTTTATCATATTTAAAACAGAATATTGATCCGAGAATGAGTTCGTTGGTAAGGACAGGAGATGTAAAAGGAAAGGGAATTATGAGCATTCCCGAGGAAGTGCCATTTCAGCTACTCGATGACGAGGACTCACATGTGGCTCAAGAGTTCGGGATTTCGTTGATTGGGAAGATACTAAATCCGAGGAAACAAAAGGTTGAGAAACTAATCAACTACATGCCGACTCAGTGGGGTATGCAGGATCGTATTACTGCGAATGATTTGGGCAATGGAAAGTTCTTGTTAAACTTTACTACGGAAGCAGATCTTAATGAAGTTCTACGACAAGGCCCTTTTCACTTTAACTTCTACATGTTCGTGTTAGTGAGGTGGGAGCCTATTGTGCACGATGATTACCCCTGGACTATCCCTTTCTGGGTAACTATAACTGGAGTGCCATTGCACTTGTGGACAGTAAAGAACTTGCAAGGTCTTGGGAATTCTTTGGGGCGCGTCGATACGCTCGAGCTTGAGGAGGGACGGATGCTGATCGAGATAGACACACGCAAGCCACTTAAGTTCACAAGAATGGCGACTAACTCCGAAGGTGATGCAGTTACAATCAAGTTTTCCTATGATCTGCTCTTCAAACATTGTACTACTTGTGGCTTCTTGACCCATGAGAAGGACCATTGTCCTTTGAAACCACAACAAAGCTCTGTATTTGCTCGGGTGGAGAAACCAAAGGAACGTCACGATCTTAACATGAGGCTGAAGTTTAATTCTTCCACTTCTGAGGATACAAATAATCAACATAACGCTGCTCATAATGCCAAGGCGGAACATCAATATATCGCTGATCATAATGTCATGCATCCTTCTCGTCATTCCAAGGAGGAACATCAACGTTCCGGTAGAAGCTCGAGAATTTTCAACAGTAAAGAGTTTGTCCCCCTGAAACATGATCCAGAGCGACAACAGAGTGACAGGGTGATTCGGCGAAGAAATGAGAGGCAGAGTAACAGAAACACTCAGTACCCTTATAATCATAATGCTAACCGTCGATGGGAGAAGTCTTCTGATATCTCTGCGGGTGACACTGCGAGTACGAGATCAATGGAGCAACGGTCTATCAATGTGAGAGCGGAGCGCAGGCGTGGAGGGGAGTCAACAGATTGGAGAGGTACCGGAAGCCATCACAGTTCTGGTATGTCTAAGAGAAGTGATAAGATGGAATGGAGAGAGAAGAGCTTGAGTAGAAATGTCTGACCTCTGATCGGGAGATTCAAGCGGATCATCAATTAGCCGAAGCGATTGATTCGCATGTTGAGCAACTCACTACAGGGAACAGAGGTGTTCGTTCTCCTCGAACACACCACAACGATGCTCCACGGCATAACACTAGGGAGAGGAATTCACGTGAGAAGGCTGCTGTTGCGCGGTCCGATGATGATGATGTTCCTTCTGATCATAAGACTTCTGAACCTGCTGGGATGGGAAGTTCACGTGTTGCAGAGTATTCGTATAACCAAGGGTATTCGCGGGACAACGAAGCTCTGTTGCACAATGCACAGGACCACAATGCTGAGCCCCCAGAGGTATATGCGCATCCACAGAGAAACGGCTAGCAAGTAAGATCACATCTCCAAACATGCAGGATAATGTGACAGTTCGGCCAAGAAGTGTCATATGTTCTTTGACGTATCACACGGATTTTGCGGAGACTGAGGAAGATGATGCCCGTGTAATTGACGCTTTATCTGATATGGGACCTTTGTCACATGAGGAGGATGGAAATATGGATGTGGAGGATGATCTGTTTGATGAGGAACTCTTGGAGTTGGAGGCACATGTAACACAGCATAGTTCACACCGAATGGAGAAAGAAAGTAGCTCAAGAAGTTTGAAAGGTGTAAAGACTGGGAACAGGCGTACTCCTAGGAAGAAAGAGGTTCTCCGTCGGGGATCTCCACGGTTACGAGTTCTAAATTCCACTTCTCAGAAGAACACTGGTGGAAAGGCTAAACCAAAATCTCTTAGCCATAATGCTAAGGACGATCGGTCTAAGACAAAGAAATCAAGTGGTTCGATGGGATCCAAAAACCCCATCCCACCTGTATCCATGAGGACACTCAGTTGGAACTGTCGAGGGATTGGGACTGACCTCACAGTTCGACGCCTTACGGAGATGTGTCAGAAGCATCGCCCAGGACTAGTGTTCCTTTCTGAAACAAAGAACAGGAGGCTGCTGTTGCAAGACATTCAGGCCGACTTAGGATATGACCGTTTGTATACCGTTGAGCCATGTGGTCTCAGCGGTGGTTTAGCTTTATTTTTTATGGATGATTTTCAAGTTAAAATTTTATTTTCGAATAACATAATGATTGACATTGAGGCAGTCATTGATGGAATAAAAGTCTACATGACATTTGTTTATGGGGATCCTGTAATTGAAAGAAGAGATTTAGTTTGGGAACGTCTTACGCGTTTCTCAACAACAAGAGATGGACCTTGGTTTATGATTGGTGATCTTAATGAAATTACTTGTCATGAAGAGAAGGAAGGTGGCAGACAACGCACTGATAGCTCTTTCTTGCCTTTCAAGAAGATGCTCAGTGACTGTGGCATGCTGGATTTCCCTTTCACAGGAAATATGCTTTCATGGGTGGGAAGGAGAGCAGGAAATGCTACTGTTAGATGTCGGCTAGACAGGGCTGTGGGTAATGAGAACTGGCATGAGAATTTTCCCCATTCTAAATTTCAGTATATGAGGCTTTGGGGTTCGGATCATCGTCCACTCCTGGCTGACATTCTTAAAAAGAAGCCATGGAGATCGAAAAATTTTAAATTTGATAAACGTTGGCTTCAGAATGAGGAGCTTAGACAGATTATACTTGAAGGATGGAAATCACCTGATTTACCACCGGGAGCAAGTATTATGGAGCACATTACAAGTTGCAGGCGGG
Organism: Eruca vesicaria subsp. sativa; assembly: GCA_932364175.1. Lineage (NCBI taxonomy): Eukaryota > Viridiplantae > Streptophyta > Magnoliopsida > Brassicales > Brassicaceae > Eruca > Eruca vesicaria. The sequence goes on from CAKOAT010574042.1 coordinate 126,304, forward strand.
CGTTATGTGATTGGAAAAGACAACACAATCTGAATTCAGAGAAAAGTATAGAGGAGTTAAAGGAAAAGGTAGATCGACTATCCTCCAACGATGATGCCACTACAGAGGAGATAGCGGCGGCTCTAAAAGAATTGTCTGATGCCCTTAAGGCAGAGGAACTATTCTGGAAGCAGAAGTGTAGGGTTTTCTGGTTAAGGGAGGGGGATCGAAACACCAAATTTTTCCATGCCTTAATGAAGCAGCGAAGAGCAAGGAACAGGATAACCCAACTTCTTGATGCAGATGGGAATGTTGTGGAGGATGAGGAAGGCTTGGTAGCCATTGCTACTAGTTATTTCCGAGAAATATTTCAATCGTCGAACCCTGAGGAGATTGAGGAGGCATTTTCTGAAGTAACCACTACAATTACGCCTGCAGATAATGAGGGGCTCACAGCTCCAGTTTCAGAGTGGAAGGTGAAATTAGCTCTTTTTGCTATGCATCCTGAGAAAGCTCCTAGACCTGATGGAATGACAGCTCTGTTCTATCAAAATTTTTTGGATATCGTCAAGGAGGATTTAACTCGTATGGTTAATGAGTTCTTATTCCAAGGGGCTATTCCGACGGGTCTCACGGATACTAATATTTGTCTTATCCCAAAAGTTGACAAGCCAAACCAGATGAGTCAACTACGACCCATCAGTCTCTGTAATGTTTGCTACAAGATTATCTCCAAGGTCTTATGCCAAAGACTGAAGAAGGTTCTTCCAGATAGGATTTCAGAAACCCAGTCAGCCTTTGTTGCTGGGAGACAGATATCGGACAACATAATGATTGCACAGGAATTGTTCCATGCCCTAAGAACAAAACCGAGTGGTCGCAATAAGAGGATGGCCATCAAAACAGATATGAGCAAGGCATATGATCGTATGGAATGGTCTTTCATTGAAGCCACCATGAGGAAGATGGGGTTTTCAGAAATATGGATTACCTGGATTATGGGATGCATAACAACAGTTAAGTATAAAGTACTTATGAATGGACAGCCACGAGGAAATATTGTCCCGGAGAGAGGTCTACGTCAGGGAGATCCTTTATCCCCTTTCATTTTTATTCTATGCACGGAAGCGCTCGTTAGCTTTCTTAATCACGCAGAGAGTCAGGGAAAGATAACGGGGATGCGCATTACATGTGTGTGTCCATCGATATCCCACTTGCTCTTTGCTGATGATAGCCTGTTCTTTTGTAAGGCGGAGCCCCGTGAATGTGAAGAAGTAATGAAGGTGGTTAGGAAATATGGACAGGCATCTGGACAGTGCATCAATTTTGAGAAATCTTCTCTACTCTTTGGTAAGAGGATCGGTCAAGAGGCTAGGCAAGAGATCAAAGATACACTTGGGATACAAAATGATGCAAGAATGGGAACCTACCTAGGGATACCAGAGGATATCAGTGGCTCGAAATGTAAGTTGTTTGCCTTCTTAAAGGACAAACTTCGGCACCTAGTGAATGGATGGACGGGTAGATGGTTGTCTAAAGGTGGAAAAGAGGTTATGATTAAGTCAATCTTGTTAGCTCTCCCAACATATGTGATGTCTTGTTTTTTGCTCCCTTTGGAGATATGTGACGCTTTGGCGAGTGCCATTGCACAGTTTTGGTGGAGTTCAAACCCACCAAAGAGGGGCTTACACTGGACAACATGGGACAAGTTATGTCTACCTAAAGACGAGGGCGGAATCGGATTCAGGATGATACATGAGTTTAACCTGGCATTACTGGCAAAGCAGCTGTGGAGATTGGCCCAAAATCCGGATTCATTGGTTGCTCGTGTTATGAGAGGGCGATATTATAGATTAAGCTCGCCTTTGCGAAAGCTTACTGTCAGCAGTCCATCGTATGTGTGGACAAGTATCTCGGCTGCACATGAATTATTGCTACTGGGGGTTAGACAAAAGATTCATTTAGGGTATGAAGTGAAGGTATGGGAGGATCCATGGATTCTAACAATCCCAGCGAGACCAGCACATGCATCAGCCCCGGTTATGCATCCAAATATGAGAGTGAGTGATCTTATCAATCAGGAAACAAAGTCTTGGGATTTGGAGAGGCTGGCAAGATATGTCGACGCTGGTGATATACCTCTCATACGGAATATAGCTATCAGTTCGACCTATCGCAGAGATACACACTGCTGGAGTTACACTAGGAGTGGACAATATACAGTCAAGTCTGGCTATTGGGTAGCTCGTAATATACTTATGAAAGAGGATGAGATCTTAGTAGACGAACCTAGCTTTAAAAGGCTCCAAGCACAAGTTTGGAAGGTTAAAGCGCCCCCGAAGATGTGTCATCTTATGTGGCAGATTATATCGGGGCAGGTGGCTGTTACGAGTGCGCTGAATCGCAGACACATGAGATGCGATAATGTCTATCCACGATGCGGAGAACCGGATGAAACAATTGCACATGCAATTTTCCAATGCCCACCGGCTTTACAAGTATGGGCCTTATCATCGATTCCAACCAGTGTTACTTTATTCCCTTTGGAGAGCACTTATTCGAATATGGATTATCTGTTCTGGCGGAAGAAGAGTATTTGTGGACCAGAACTAGAAAGAGATCCTTTTCCTTGGTTGATATGGTACATTTGGAAGGCTCGGAATGATAAGCTGTTCAGAGGTATAGATAGGGACCCTCTGGAATTGGCCCGGTATGCAGAGAGTGGGTGTCTTGCCTGGTTCCAAGCTAATGAGCAGGATGTTGTGATTACACAAGAGGACGGAGATACTGAACGACAGGCCATAAGCCTACGTGATATTTGCATGATAGATGGTTCTTGGACCTCTACGGATCAATTTTCTGGTTGTGGTTGGGAGTGGAAGGATAGCTTGGGAAATAATCATCTGATGGGGATGCGTAATGTGAGTAGAGTGGAGTCGGCTTTGCATTCTGAGCTGGAAGCGCTGCGGTGGGCAATGGAGAACATGCTTTAACATTCGCCATGTCAGAGCTTTGGGATGGATTGTAAGGATTTGTTAGCAATGCTTAAAGACCCTCACGGATGGCCAAGCTTTTCGACAGAACTGGAGAGGATCTCGACACTACGGATTTGTTTTCCAGATTTTCAGATTTCTTATGTACCTCGAGCTCTAAATGCTGTGTCCGATCATTTAGCTAAGACTGCCCGATCCTTTTATCGGGATCTCATGTATGTTGGTTGTTCTATTCCGGTCTGGATCCCCAGACCACCTCAAGCTTGAGTAATAGATCAGCCTTTCGTTGTCAAAAAAAAAAAAAAAATAAACTAAATTTTTATTTAAATTTTATATTTTTAAAAATATAGTGAGTTATAAATATCAATAATGGAGTTAGTGAATATGAGCATGAAGGCAAAAATATAAATAATTTATTTTCAAGAAAATAAATTCAACTTTTTATTCAGTTATTCAATATATACTATCTTACATTATTTGTTAAAAACTATACATAATTTTTATATAAATTAATTTTCTAACTTAAATTATCATATTATATATGTTGTAAGATACAAATATTTTAAGCATTTTTAAAAAATAAAAATAGCACATGGTTATTTGCATATAATGATTATAATATAAATTATACTATCATTTGACATATAATGATTATAAGATACGTTTTGATATATCATTATTTTCTATTTCCAGAAAAAAAAATGGTTAATCATCAATATCATTTAGGTTAAGTATATGAACACACAAATTCAAACATGAAAAAAAAAAATATTCACTTAAACATTATGATACAATAATTTTAATATCAGAAACACACAATTCAAAATATAGTGTTCAATAGAACAGTTAGATACTTAACATGTGAACATCAAAGAAGTCGCTCGCGTAGCGCGGACTAATCTCTACTCTATAATTGACTATACATTCTCCTCATGCATTCATGTCAGCACACCCTATTTCAAAATATGACACGTGGCAGGCGTAAGAAAACCTTCTTACTCCCTTTTCTGATGCTGCTACAAATTCAGTTTCCTTCTTTTGTTAATAGTTTCTGGGTTGGGAATAATAATTTCAACAATTTGAGCCACATAAGCTAATAATTAGATGAAAAAAATCCAATTTCAGACATAAACAACAGATCTAATGTAAATACTCTCAATTACATCGACTATTACTTAAATGAGATGTAACGTTTTCATAGTCATTGAAATCTTATCATTAAGTTTCGCCATTAAATCTCTCATTCAAGTTTTCCCACGACGTTTGATTTTAGTTATCACTTTTCTCACTTCCATCTTAAATTCCTAATTTCTTCAACTATAAATAGGGATTTTGATGTAGCACATCCTTACGTGGAACTCATGTTTAATTGTTTTGGTGTTAGTTATCAATTTTAACTACGTAGATAAGGATAGGAGTTTGTTCCAATTCCTATTACGATTTAGTTTGATAAGTCTTTTTCAATTTGGTGTTACCTACTTAGAGCATTATATATATAGGAACATATATGGTCTTCTATACTTGGTTTTTGATTAATAAAGTTTGAGAATTTCTTCTCTCTAAAATCGCCTCATGTTTACAAACTTTTTTGAAAGCTTGAAAAAAGAGTTGTCGAGGAACCAATCGCATGTTGATTGTCTTCTTTGTATTGCCCTATTATGCTCCTGCAACAGTTGGTATTAGAGACAAAGGATCCTAATCATGCCGCCTAAGAAGGATAGTCAGAAGCAACTTGATGACCAAGCGGAAGCTTTCTAGACGCTATGGCTGATCTCTGCCGTGCATTTTGACAGACTTTACATGTCTTGATAGAAGCAGCAATGCGAACCGTGTTACAAGCGCATCCTCAAGCTCCAGAAGCTCAATATTGCAATGAACAAAACCTTTTTGAGGAAGATGATGACGATCTCGTTAATGAAAACCCTTTTGCAGGACTGCAAGAGCGGCGATTTTTACCCTAAAATCGTGAAGTGATAGCAGCCCCTCGAGGTGAAAATCGCCATGGGAGTCTGTTTTTCTGACTTGATCTGCCATAATTTAATGGTATCTTGAAGCCTGATGGATTTCTCATTTGGATCAGTTCGGTTGAAGAGCTCATAACATTCAAACAGGTGCATGTGTGATGCGAGTTCCCTTAATAGCAACTCGGTTCAAAGGAAGGGCATCAGCCTAGTGGCAACAAGTTAAAGAACAGCGAGCCAGAGTAGGGAAAGAATGTGTGAACTCATGGGACAAACTAAAACGTCTTATGCGTAAAGCGTTTCTACCTTATAATTATATGAGGAACATGTATAATCAATTGCAGGATCTAATACAGGGAAGGAGATCGGTTGGTGAATATGCTACTGAATTTTTTACCCTACTAACCCTAAATACTCTTCTACAAACGCAGGATCAACTGGTTCCGCGGTTCATTGGTGGCCTACGACAATAGATACAGAACCACCTGCTCTTATTCAATCCAAACTCAGTTTCTGAAGCTTATCAACATGCAATCTTAATTGAGCAAACATTGAAATCAACTCAGAGCTCATGGTCATGTTCTAATGCTCGATCGCATACTGTTGTTTTAGGTGAGCAGTCTAATACATCAATTACAGAGAAAAATACAAAGGACAGACAACAACGTCAAACTGGGCAAGGAAATAACGCAGAAGTTTAGCAACCGCTTAAAACTGCACCTTTCAAGTGCTTTAATTGTGGAAAGACTGGTCACCATCAGAATAATTATCCCAAACGAGTGTTCTTGTCCAACGATGAAGTTGAATACGGTGATGAAGTAATAGACACTTTGCCAAAGGTAACTAATGAAGAAGTCAGCGGAGACACTGGTCATCTGTTGGTTATTCAGCATAACTTACTTAGTCCACAAGGTATCGAAGAATTGTGGCTGTAAACCAATATTTTTCACTCATCTTGTACTATCAAGGGAAAGATTTGTCGATTCATTATAGACTCAAGGATTTGTACCAACTTTATATCAGAGGAGGCAATTGCTAAATTGTCCTTGTTTACATAACCCCACCCAACACCATATAAATTGGCTTGGTTAAATACACAAACTGATATCGGTATCACCAAGCGATGCAAGGTTACTTTTTCAGTTGGTTCCAGCTACCGTGACCTTATCTGCTGCGATCTCGTCCCTATGGATGCATGTCACCTACTCCTTGGGCATCCATGGAAATTTTATCGACAAACAACACATGATAGATTTTGAAACACCTACTCGTTTGTTTTCGAAACCAAATGAATTACCTTTTTTCAACTCAAGACATGGGCATCGTCGCCTGAATCTCAAGTAGTGCCTCCTACACAACCAATCCAGTGACACCTAACCGATCGGTTCTTATGTTGTCACAGTCAAAGTTTAAACAAGAACTCAGAGAGTCAGACGTCTTCTTTGTTCTCATGGCATCTCAGTCGCAGTTTATGGAAGAAATGACAGTGCCACCGGATTTTCAATCCCTCATTACCGAGTTTATGGACATGTTTCCAACTGAACTTCCTGCGGGATTACCTCCTCTGCAATACATACAACATTGTATCGATTTGGCACCACAATCACTACTTCCTAACTCTCCTCACTATCACATGAGTCCTCAGGAGCATGATGAATTGCGTAGACAGGTAGAAGAATTTCTCGGAAAAAGTTATGCTCGCGAGAGTCTTAGTTCCTGTGCGGTACCTGCGTTGCTCATCCCTAAGAAAAATGGGTCGTGGCGTATGTGTGTGGATAGTAGAGCAATAAAAAAAATTACCATTCGGTATCGCTTCCCGATTCCAAGACTTGACGATCTACTCAATCAGATTGGTTCTGCATCTTTATTTACTAAGTTGTATCTCAAAAGTGGGTACCATAAGATATGGATTTGCCCCGGCGATGAATGGAAAATAACTTTTAATATGCGAGAAAGACTTTTTGGGTGGCTAGTTATACCTTTTAGGTTATTGAATGCACCAAGCACATTCATGCGTGTGATGAATCAAGCACTTCGTCCTTTCATTGGCCGGTTTGTAGTTGTCTATTTCGACGATATTGTTTGATTTTCAGTACATCGCTTGTGGAGCATCTCGATCACTTACGAGCTGTCTTGCTTGTTCTTCTCAGAGGTATTATTATTGGGCTATATTATTTCTGAACGAGGGTTGGAGGTGGATACATCTAAGGCTGACGCCACTCGTAATTGGCCATCGCCAAAGACTGTAATGGAAGTTAGAAGCTTTCACGGCTTAGCTTCGTCTATCGGGGATTTGTGTCTCACTTTAGCAGCATCATGGCGCCAGTCACAGATTATATTAAACTACCACAGTTCGTCTGGTCAGCTGAGGCAGAAGCAGCTTTCAACCTTATTAACAGAAGTAAACGACGGCTCCAGTCCTTGCCTTTCCCAACTTCTCGGTTTCTTGTGAATTGCATTCAGATGCTTCAAAGAATGGCATAGGTGCCGTCTTAAGTCAGCAAGGCAAACCAATCGTGTTCTTCCGTAAAAAAATAGCAGGTGCTCGAGGTCGATACAACACATACGATGTCGAGCTTTATGTTGTTATCCAAGCGGTCAAACATTGGAGACACTATCTTTTCCACCGAGAATTCATTTTATTCACAGACCATGACGCTTTGAAACACATGGGATCTCAGGAAAAGGTCTATGCTCGTCATGCTTCTTGGTTTTCCTATCTGCAGTAGTTCACCTTCGTTATAAAACATAAGGCGGGGGTGCTTAACAAGGTTGCAAACGCACTTGGTCGTCACTAAACTCTTCTTTTTACATTGCATACGTCTGTGCGCGGATTCTCGTTACTTCCTGATTTGTACCCGACAGATGTGTTCTTTGGGAAGTTTTAGAACAATACAGTCGAGCTACGCTTTCCTGATTACTTTGTTTTGGAGAGATTTGATATGATGAGAAGAGTTTACGTGAGGAAGAAACAAGGAGTTACAGGGGAAGAACTGAGGATTGAAGCTTAACAAGGCCTTATTAAATGAATAAATGTTAGTTACAATTGTGGTTGGGCCTCAGTATATATAAGAGGACCCAACAAGTTGAGAGGGCAGTTAGTTTGTTGAGAGTCTGTTGACTTCTCGAGAGAGTGAGAGAGAGAAAGAACTTGGCTTGAATCTCTGTGTTTGTGGAGATCAAGAGTGGGGGGTTGGGCGGATTCTTTACAAAATACATTTAGTTTCTATCAAATTGGTGCGTCGTGAGCGTTCTGGATCAGAGATTTCGCAATGACAAGGAAAAATGTTACGGAAGCGGTACCTGAAGATCAGCCGGTGACGATGGCGAAGCTAGCGGAGCTCTTTCAACAGCATACGGCGGCGCAAATCGATTCGAATCGGCGATTCACGGAGTCAGTTTTGGAAATCGAGAAGAACACACGAGTCAGTGAATCACGTTTGGAGAGCAAGAACGAAGAATGTTATGCGAGGATGTGTGCGACGATGAAGAAGAAGTTATCCAAACGGATTGATCTTTCTGATGAGTCACCTCCACCGTATCGACATCCAAATTATCAGGTAAACAACTCGAATCTGGAACCTAGCCGTAGTGGTAGACCGGAGGATTTAGGAGATAGAAATCAAGTTGTTGGCGGTCGAGATAAATTGTTGAAGCGAGTGGAACTTCCGATCTTTAACGGAACAGATACGTATGGATGGTTGGCGTTAGCGGAGAGGTACTTTCGAATTGGAGGTTTTGATGAACGTACAAAGCTTGATATACTATCGGTGAGTTTAGTGGGAGATGTTCTCAGCTGGTTTAACAGTGAGATGCATCGCAGTGCGTTCAGTTCATGGAGAGATATCAAAGATAGGTTGATTGCAAGATTTAGCAAAGAGAAGTTTCGTGATCCAAGTCAGCCGTTTTTTGCGGTGAGGTAGACTGGTTCTGTTGCGAAGTACATTCATGATTTTGAGGACTTATCTACGCAAGTATCTGGGCTGTCTGATACTCAATTAGAAGGGATCTTTATGAATGGGTTGAAGCCAGCAATGCGTGAGGTCTTAAACATGTGTAAGCCACTAGACTTGCCGGAGATGATTGCAACGGCTTATCAAATGGAGGATAGTGTGGTGTACAAGGTGGTTTGTAGGGAGCGACAACAGGAGAGTCGAAGTGTGATTAAGTCAGGAAATTCCAAATAAATTTCCACTACAAAAAGCAATAAGGGATGGTCGTATAAATCTCCACAACAAAAAGTGTCAGAGCATGGAAATCAAAGACCTCAGCTCCATTTGACTGAAGCAGAGATAGCAGAGAAAAAGAAGCTGGGGCTATGCTTTACTTGTGATGAAAAATGGTCAAGACAGCATGTGTGTCCTAATCGATCATTGCAAGTTTTAACGGTGGTTAATGGCATGGAGATGGAGATAGAGGATCAATCGTTAGTAGAAGTTGATGAGGAGTCCGATAGTATTGAGGCGGCAATGATGGGGCTTTCATTGAACTCGTTTTTGGGGTTATCTTCCCCAACAACAACAAAACTAAAGGGGATTATCAAACGCGGTGAGGTTGTGGTAATGATAGATAGTGGGGCAACTCACAACTTTATCTCACCTTCAGCTGTGAAGACTCTGAAGCTCATGGTCATGGACAATCCTAACTTGGGTGTTCTGTTAGGAAATGGTATTTCAGTCCAAGGTATTGGTGAGTGTAAAGATGTCAGGGTGGAGCTTCCAGCGATGACTTTTACTGCCGACTTTATAGTCTTGGAGTTGGGTAATGTGGATGTGATATTGGGTGTTTAGTGGCTGCGTACTCTGGGCAAATGTATAGTGGATTGGGAGAACAATAAATGGTCCTTCTTATACAAGGGAGTACCAGTGGTGTTAAGAGGTGATCCATCGTTACATGCAAAAAATGTTTCTTTGAAAACATTAGCTCCACCAATCGTGAAAGAAGGGAAACAAATGATGGATGAGTTGGCTGGTGATAATGTGAAGGTTCCATGCTTGATTAAGACGAAGTTATCACAGTATGTAGAGGTTTTTCAGAAACCAAAAGGGTTACCACCAGTGAGAGGAAATGAACACTCCATTGTGTTACAAGCGGGTTCTCAACCAATCAGTGTCCGCCCTTACAGATATCCTCATGCACACAAGGAGATTATGGAACGTTTAGTGCAGGAAATGTTGTCAGAAGGGCTAATCAGACCAAGTCAGAGCCCTTACTCTAGCCCTGTGTTGCTAGTTAAGAAAAAGGATAACTCCCACAGATTTTGTGTGGATTATAGAGCTTTGAACCGTGCTACCATTCAAGATAGGTATCCCATACCGATGATAGATCAACTTTTGGATGAATTGCATGGAGCTAGAGTGTTTACAAAGTTGGATTTAAGAGCTGGGTACCATCAGATAAGAATGGCAGAGCGAGATATTGAGAAAACGGCTTTCAGAACGCATGATGGACACTTTGAGTTCTTGGTTATGCCTTTTGGGTTAACCAACGCACCTGCTACCTTTCAGGCATTAATGAACGATGTGTTCAGGAAGTTTCTGAGGAGGTTTGTGCTAGTTTTTTTCGACGATATTCTTATCTATAGTCGAACCTTGGAGGAACATGTTAAGCACTTGGGCTGTGTGTTGGATGTTTTTGTGGAGCAGCGACTATATGCGAATCTGAAGAAATGTTTGTTTGCTCAGGAGAAAGTGGAGTATCTGGGGCATGTTATCACAAGTTCCGGAGTAGCTACAGATGGACAAAAGATTGAGGTTGTCGTGAAGTGGCCTATTCCAAAGACAGTCAAGGATGTGAGAGGATTCTTGGGACTAACAGGGTACTATAGGAGATTTGTTCAACACTATGGAGTAATAGCCAAACCATTGACTGAGTTACTAAAAAAAGATCAGTTTGAATGGAGTTTGGAGGCTCAAACTGCTTTTGATCACTTGAAGAAAGCGATGGTTTCTACACCAGTGTTGATACTACCTGACTTTACCAAGCTCTTCATAGTGGAATCTGATGCATCGGGGTATGGCCTAGGGGCTGTGTTGATGCAGAATCAACATCCGATAGCTTTCTTCAGTAGAGGGTTAACGCAGAAGGAACAACAAAAGCCTATATACGAACGTGAATTGATAGCAATAGTGCTATCGATACAGAAATGGAGGCATTATTTGCTTGGTCGAAGGTTCGTGGTGCGAACAGACCAGCAGAGTTTGAAGTACCTATTGGAGCAAAGAGAAATAACCTTGGATTATCAGAGGTGGTTAACTCGTATTTTGGGCTATGAGTTCGACATTGAATACAAAGTAGGGAGTGAGAACAGGGTCGCGGATGGTCTCTCGCGTATTGATTATAAAGAGATGCAGGTGTCGACCACTACTTTGTTTGCTTTGACAGTACCAACATATTTACAGCTACAGGACTTGTATAAAGAGATTGAGGAGGACGGAGAAATTCAGGAGGTCTTGCGCAAGATAAGGGATAATGAAGCAGTTAAAGGGGGGTTTACTGTGGTAGAAGGCAGGCTGTTTTATAAACAGAGATTGGTCATTCCGGCAAAATCTGAGCAGATACCTTTGATACTGAGGGAATATCATGACAGTGTCTTAGGTGGACACGCAGGAGTTTTAAGAACATTGCAACGGGTCAAGGCGATATTTTACTGGAGTAAGATGAGGAAACGCATTCAAGAGTATGTTGCAGCTTGTGAGATATGTCAAACTCACAAATATTCAACACTGACACCAGCTGGTTTGTTACAACCCATCGAGTTACCTGTGAGAATTTGGGAGGATATAGCAATGGACTTCATTGAAGGGTTGCCTACGTCCAATGGAGTTAATATCATTCTGGTGGTGGTGGATCGTTTAAGCAAATACGGTCATTTCTTGACTCTTAAACACCTATTTTCAGCGGTTGACATTGCTCAGAAGTTCGTGAAGGAAGTGGTTCGTTTACATGGATATCCAAAGTCTATAATCTCAGATCGTGATAAGATCTTTCTAAGCGCCTTTTGGAAAGAGTGTTTCCGTCTATCTGGCACACGTCTGCGGTTCAGTACAGCATTTCACCCTCAGTCAGATGGGCAATCAGAAGTTCTTAACCGTTGTTTAGAGACGTTTTTGCGATGCTTTGCTTCTACGCATCCAAAGACGTGGTCTAAGTTTGTTCCATGGGCTGAGCTCTGGTACAACACTTCATATCATACAGCCTTGAAGTGCACTCCATTTCAGTTGGTCTACGGAAGAGAACCTCCTACACTGTTGGGCTATGAGACAGGGTCTACGCAGAATGGTGAAGTGGACGTTATGTTGCAGGAGCGAGAAAAGTTCCTAACTTCAATCAAGGATAACTTGCTGAGAGCTCAAGAACGTATGAAGAATAACGCCGATAAGCATCGTAGAGAGCTAGAGTTTGATGTGGGGTCAAAAGTGTATCTCAAACTCCGGCCTTATCGTCAACAGTCAGTTAGCAAGAGGTTGTTTCAGAAACTTGCAGCGAGATACTACGGTCCTTATGAAGTTGTGGCCAGAGTTGGGAAGGTATCGTATCGCTTGCGTTTGCCGGAGTCTTCTCGCATTCACCCAGTGTTTCACATATCACAGTTGAAACCAGTGGTGGGAGAGTCATCGGTTGTGTCTGAAATTCCATTGACTATGATGCGTGATGATGAAGTGGTGGTTTAACCAGAGGAGTTACTTGATACACGGTATGATAAGGAAGGATTCTTGGAGGTTTTAGTTCGATGGAAGCACTTGCCACAACATGAGTCATCGTGGATCAGGGCAAATGAATTGAAGCATCAGTTTCCTAATTTCTCACTTGGGGACAAGCTGAGACTCATAAACGGAGGTATTGATATGATGAGAAGAGTTTACGTGAGGAAGAAACAAGAAGGAGTTATAGGGGAAGAATTGAGGATTGAAGCTTAACAAGGCCTTATTAAAAGAATAAATGTTAGTTACAATTGTGGTTGGGCCTCAGTATATATAAGAGGACCCAACAAGTTGAGAGGGCAGTTAGTTTGTTGAGAGTCTGTTGACTTCTCGAGAGAGTGAGAGAGAGAAAGAACTTGGCTTGAATCTCTGTGTTTGTGGAGATCAAGAGTGGGCGGTTGGGCGGATTCTTTACAAAATACATTTAGTTTCTATCAAGATTTCTGTTTCGTGGTACCCACTTATGTATTCCGCAATGTAGCCTTCGGTTGCAAATCATTAAGGAGTTACATGGTGAGGGTCATGTTGGGCATGACAGAACTCTTCACTTATTTACCTCGGCTTAGTTTTGGCCCTCGTAACGCATGGATGTGGCCCTCCTTAGCTAAGGGACACACCACTAACACGGGTTTGTATCTTCAGTTACAGATACCTACTAAGCTGTGGTCAGATATTAGTGTAGATTTTATTCTTGGCTTACCTCGAACTCAGAGGGGTCATGACCTCATTATGGTAGTGGTTGATTGATTTTCAAAGATGGCTCGTTTTGTCGTCTGTAAAAAGATAACGGATGCAACACAAGTAGATGTTCTCTTTTCGTCTTAATGTTGTCCTATTTTCATTTTCTTAACATTTGTGACATGCATGTGGACTTTTCTGTACAAGCATCATATATATGTGCAAGATCGGTGTTGTGATAATCCTAACTTTCGAAGGTCAAAAATACGATTATAAAATGATAGTTATTACTATCTTATATATGAAAACAAAAGTCACAACTTTGATTCATGTGTGATATTTTAAAAAGTGGACTTTCATTAGAAATCAGTTATCATTCATTTATTCCTAATAATATGACTTAATAATATTTCATTCCTAATATAACAATCGACTCCTATAAAACTGGATTAGTTAACAAACACATATTTGATTCTTTAATAAATTATATATAGTGGTGATGTAAACCATCATATAGTTCAGAATACTGAACCGATTTAAATAATTCAAAAAATGTATATATAATTATTGTATAAACATCTTATCTTATATATTAAAACAGAAGCCACAACCTTGATTCATGTGTGATTTTTTTAAAAAAAATAGACTATTCCTTAGAAGGATTATCAAAATTATCAAATATTACATAATTAAATGATAATATCTTTATCTTTCTATTTGAAATACAAATGAAATAAAATCCAAAAAAACCTTTATGGCATCTTTTTAAATTGTAGGAAATTTTTTATTTCCTTAAATCACTGAATTTAAAGTCTAATTCTCATAAAATATAATTAAATTATTATTTTATTTATAAATAAAAATTTAAAATTATTTAAAATATTTCTAATCATAGTTTAATGAGAATAATAATATAAAATGATGGAGTTTCGAAAATATTTATTTTAAAAAAATTAAATAGTTTATGTTAGAAACAAATATTGAAATTTTATTTCAAATATACAAAATAATATATTATATTCTTAGTCTATACTATTAAAACGAAGTCATGAGTAATTTCATGTATATTTTTTTAATTTGGACCATTCTTTAAAACAGTTATCAAATTTTATATAATTTAATTATAATATTACTCCATATCTTTCTTTTATCTAAAATACACAATTTTTTGTTTAAGAAATTAAAATTTATCTAGATAGCACTATATATTCCTAAAACCTAAATAACAAAACCATATACTAGAGTTTGACCCATACAGGTTTTTCATTTTATAAATATAAACTTCGATAGTATTTTATATATTATATAACTCTATAATTTCGTATTCGTCATTAGTAATATATAGTAATTTGTTTTATATATTTTAATTTATATTCTTATTGATTGTTATTACTTATTAATATATTCTTAATTTTGATACATAAGTTATGTTATGAAATAATCAATTATATAATCTTCTTTAATATAGAGTTCTAGTTTCTACAATTTGCATACAATACATTTTAACATTTACTTAGATATATTATAGATAACTATTTGTTAATGATAATTTATATTTACATATTGTATTTAAAAATGATACTTTAACATCTATCACTTTAGTATTTCACGAGATTTTATAAGTATAAGTAAATATGTTGTTATTTATTGATAACTTTTTTTATAAACTATAAATAAAAAGAAAACCCGCATGGTTGTGCGGATCAAGATCTAGTATCTATTAAAATAGAAATCATGACTTCTTTCATGTGTGATTATTTTAATTTACACCATCTTTTGAACTACTTTAATCATAATATCTTTTGATATCTTTTCATTTTAAATATAAATACTTTTTAGAAGAAAAAAATTAACAAATTTGTTTAAAATATTTTAACAAGATCTTAATATTCAAAAATTCTAAGTAAATATTTTAATAATTGGTAATTAGTTTTAAAATATTATTATACATTAATATATTTTATAAAATGTAAAAGAAAAGTTTTAATTTATTTATTTTCAGAAGTATTTATGTTCAAATATAATATGTTGGTAACAAGGACTAACAGTCGCAAACTATATAATATTCAATGAACTATTATTATGAAATAATATATATTCAATTATCAATATAAAATGAAACACAAAAATTATATCTTTTTATTTATTTTTATATATTTTATAATAATAATTCATGTTAAAAATAAAAATATAATATTGAATTAGATATGATAAATTATATTAAATTGATAAATTTATAATTGTATTTTCATAAATATAAAATATTTATGCTAAAAATATGATACGGCGACATAACGACTTAACATTCGCAAACTATATGATACATGTACGAAAATTGAGATATCTTAGACTTTTGTATATACAAAGAATGTATTTTCTAAAATGAATAAACGTGAAAAATATTGCTTAAAGGAAATACGACTTTCGGCGGGTCAGAATTGAATATAAATTTGGTACAAAATAATTTTCAAATATGTTGTTTCATGCATATATTAATTTTTTTAATAACTAAATCAAAATACATTAATAAAAATATATAATAAAAATGATAATACATGTGATGGTTTTAAACTATTGATTAATTACACCATGTAAACTATAAAATTATTATATTTGAAATATGTAAATCAACATTTAAATATATGGTTAACGTTAAAATTATATACCACTAATAAACCCAAATAAATATATATATTTATAAAACTGAAAAAGAACACCCACGCAACTATAAATACATGTGATGATTTTAAATTATTGATTAATACTATAAAATTATTATATTTGTAATAGGTATATCAACATTTGAATATATGGTTAATGTTAAAATTGTATACCAATAATAAACTGAAATAAATATATATATATACATATATATATATATACATATATATATATATATATATATATATTTATAAAACTGAAAAAGAACGCCCGCGAGGTCAAGATCTAGTATATATTTATATACTAGGATAAGACATGCGCCTTGCACAGGGTGAATATACGTAATTAAATATAAAATTTTAATATTGATAAATTTAAAATTTAGATATAATTTTTTTTATATGTATTTGAAATTTTAGAATTTTGGAATTTTTAAATAATTATCTATATGTAGGATCAGAAACAATTGTAATTAGAACTGTAGATCAAATCTTAGAATTTAATCGACCCGATTTCATATATCTTTTCACTTTTTAGTGTTCGAGTGATGGAAAATAAACAGAGTGTCATTGGGCTTGATTGGTAGAGTATTAGCAAATTTCCTAAATTTTTTTTAAGAAGCAGTTGGTAAAATAATAGCATTTAAAATATATAAAGTTTCAAAACTAATTTAATATAATTAATTTATTTGTATAATAGTATTAGAAAACTATATTTTTACAAATTATTCTTTTTTAAATAATTTTATAAAAAATTAAGTTCAATTTTAAATTATTTTTAAAAACAATATTTTAAGTTTTTCAAATACAAATAAAAATTTAAAATTAATTATGGTCATAATTTAACACCATAATGATTTAAAAAATTAAAAAAAAATAAAAATTAACAAATTAAAAATTAACTCAGTTTTATATCATGATTTAACAATTTAAAAATTAACTATGGTTATGAGAAGTTTACGTTCACGTGTTAATCATATTTATCTTCAATTTTTTATTTTGTTGTATTTTTTTATATTTTGGTTATTACTCGATATAAATATTGATTTTGAAGTTTATTCTCATTTTGTTTATTTGTTTTGACCTGAGATTTATAAAATACTTAAGATTTAAAATAATTAAAAAGATACATACTTAGGTTAAGATCTGCACTTTATGCACAATAAGTATTTATACTTATAATTTATTTTATAATTTTCTGCATATCATAAAATAATAAATAATAAATACATATATTACATAACTAAGAAATCAGTCACTATTATGCAATAAATTGATGTATGCATATAAATTTAATTATCATTCTTTTTATTTGCAATTAGCGTAAATAAATCAAAATAATCAATCTTATATATTGTATATGATATATAATTAAATTTAAATGATATAAACATAGTAATATGGCACACTTTTAATATTGATATTTATTAAATGAGGTTTCTACTCATATGATTTTATGATTATTTGCATATTTGTGTAACAAAACTTTACACCAACAATTTTTTTTTAATGTGAGATGTTTAGTAGTTTCAATAATTTATAATCATTTAAAAAATGACATATTTCAAAATTAAAATATTAACTTTTCAATATATGTTGAAGACAATCAAAATATAAGTATGTATTTCATACGATTTATAGTTTAATTATAACGATATGAAATATATATATAAACTAAAATTATTTCTTCATATGGTCTTATAATCATTATATTTTAATATAGAAAACAAATTAAAACCTTGATCCTAAAAGTTTATGTGAGACTTTTAACAATTTTAGTAATTTATACTCATTTTGAAAAATTCGAAATACAACATACACAAACAAAAATCTAGATTTTTATTATATGATTAATGTAATTGTGTAATTTATTTTAATAATAAATAAATAAACAAAATGAGAAAAAGTATAAAGATTGTTATCAAATCTTCATTGTTTAAAATCATTAATTGTCATATATATTTTAATCACGTTAAGTAATTCTGTATGTTTTATTTAAGGAAAGCATGCAAAACAATAAATATTTGATATAAGCGATCAACTATAGTCTACAAAATATTATGTTGCTAGAGAATATAATTTTTAGACTATACATTATATCACATGCTCCAAAATCCTTGGGATTTGAAATAGAAGCCAAATAGCTATGCTAATACCACATAGGATTTGGGTTATTTTTAATTCTTACAAACTTAAGGTTACAACTTTTTAAATGATTCTCAAATAATATATAGGGGATCTGTATCCAGCATCTATAGCAATCTACCTACAAAGATTTGATTTCCGAAAGTTCCCAATCTTTAATCGTCTAATACTATTTTCCTAAACCCATGAGATTATGTTTGCATTTCCTCCTGCCGTAGGTGAATTAGTCGGTTTAGTTCAAAACGACCTAAGAGTCTTTGTCGTGTACCCAAAATCTCTGTCTCAAGTCCCACTTGTCCTTTGTCTTGTGCTCTTCAGCACGATTGGAGCCACAAGCATCCATACTGTCATATAACATTTCATCAACAAAACACTACGAAACTCTAAGGATGAGATCATTTAAATTATTTCTCAGTTCGTTTTACTTACTGTATACGCAAACTGCAACCCACTCATTCACAATCCTTACCCAAGTACTCGTCCATCCCACGTCAATCGTCCACCTGAACGGGGAAAAAAAGATAGTGTAAGTTGAAGTCTCAGGCGTGAGGCTAGTCTTACAAAAGCGCATAAGTTTATTATGTGTCTGTGTTTGTGTGTGTGCATAGAATGTATAAATACGATCTTGAGTAAACTTTACTTTTTCATTGGGTGATGAGTGTTCCAACCGATGAGGAGCATAGCGAAGTACATTGCTCCTGTCGCAAACACAAAATGGAAGAATCCATATCCATATGGAACACCATCTTCCTCCACTTCTTCTTCCTCTCCTTCACTACACACATCTTTCTTGAATTGGAAACATTGAGAGTCTATTCCTGTCGAAAATGTTGCAATCACCATTGCCAGTAACGCAACCACAAAGCTCTGCAGAATATTATTCAAAATCAGCATATTACTAATTTTGATGAAGCAAAAGTAAACAAATTGTTGGGCGGTTGAAAGAAGTTACAATGATTGTAAGCCAGTCCGTTCTGTTTGAAGCTGCTGCTTTTCTGTTGCAGTTTTCTCCCACTGGTTCACTGCACAATATTATGTAGGAGATAACTAAATTACTATCAAAGTTCTTTAAGCAATAAAGAATGACTATATGGCTTTACTAGTTGGAAGTATCGTATAAACTTGTATGCCTTTTAAGGTTTAGATGCAGATTTTGAATTAGAAGTGGACTCAGGACTGGACCAAGTAAATTTAGAGTGTTCACATGTATTTATAATCTGATTAAGTAACACAGGAAAATGAAATTTAAATCATAACATACCTTCGAATGGCGCACCAGCAGATAAACACAACATAGAGCCCCATAAGAGCCGGAGTCAAGTATCCAGCATTGACCTGTTGGTGTTGGCAAGGACAAACAAATCTTTATAACTTCAAACATCCAACACACAAACATGACACAACTATGGATAGTAATGGTTACAAAAGACTTACTTTAGGATGGAGAGCGATGCTTGTCATGAACTGGATGAGGAACAATGTCCAAGTTATGAAGAATATATTGAGAAGACATGAAGCCTCCGGCGCGTACCATATGTACATCAAAATCACCCCAACTATACACACTGTGTATGAAGTTGTTGCTAGTAACATCACACGGACACGACTACAAACATATATAATTTAAAAGTGTTGCTTGATTAGTAACAAAACTGAAGAAAAAAAACTAAATTGTTTTGCTGAATCAAAACTAACCATCTTTCTGCATCTTTTTGGGACTGATAGCACTCGTTGAGCCATGTTATGAAACTGATCACACTAATTAGCTGTATGAGTAG
Source organism: Eruca vesicaria subsp. sativa (assembly GCA_932364175.1). Classification (NCBI taxonomy): domain Eukaryota; kingdom Viridiplantae; phylum Streptophyta; class Magnoliopsida; order Brassicales; family Brassicaceae; genus Eruca; species Eruca vesicaria. Next base: position 146,201 of record CAKOAT010574042.1, read on the forward strand.
AAATACCCTATTGAGAAACAACATACAATAAGATTGTGGAATTTTTCACTTCATTATATAAATTGTGAAACTTAGACTAGATCAGTCTCTTACCCTGCACCAAAATGGGCAAGCTCTCCTGAAAATCAAACCAAAGAAAACAAACATGTTTTTAATTGCACGTAAATTGAATTAGAGAGAGTACTAGAAGAGGAATCTTGCTCCTCGAGCCTTACCGTAAAGGAGAATAATGGTAGAAGGAAGCAAGAAAGGAATGATGGTTAAAGCAGGCCACATGATAAGCTTAGCAGACCACCATCCAGAATGCCATTTATCTCTTGATGAATGCGTTTTTGAAGTGCCAAGTGTTGATAGAAACATTACGAAATAGAACAACTGAAGATTTAGAGTTAAGCATAAAACATTTTCTGAAAAAGTGTTGTAATATATATATATATTTCAAGACTGGTCAAGAAAGGATACAAAACATCCCAAGCTAACCCTTAAGACCCCTTCTGTCCCTAAACAGTTTTCTCCTTCTTTACAATTCTTGAATTCTACAATTTAGAAGTACCACAGGAGTTGTATCAGCATCGGTTAACTTGTAAGACAAAGGAACGAAATTGAAACCTAATATCTTGGTACGTACTTGTTACTCTATTTAAGGCACGCTGACCATAATCACGAGCAGCCCAAGCTAGTAGATTTGCGATGAGGAATATAAGACCGTATACATATCTAGCCATCCAGGGATTACATCCATTGCGGAACTGATTAAACCATGATCCATTCTTGATGGTTTCATAGCTATCGTTTCTGCTGTTGCTAGTGCTTGTACCGGTCTCCATAACTCCTTAATTAAAACTTACCAGACTCCCTCCTCTTCATGACATTAGAAGATCGAAGATTTCAAGAATCAGATCATTCCATGGGGGGGGGGGAGGGGAAATTTTGCATCAGAAGTCAGTTTCTTAAGACAGAAGAAATGATCAAGAACGAGAAATTCGCCCTGTTCTTGTCCTGGTCCGAGAGTTTTCTTGCTTCAGATCAAAACCTATGAAAGGAAACAATAAGCACTTACTTGCCGGAACAGAGACGGTAACAAGAAGACAAAAGAATGAAGCAAAGGCTGAGAATCCAATTCCATTATCAAAACGATAATGAGGAACTTAAAACCCTAAGACAAAACATGTTTGACATGAGAAACATCTGAAGTGTATCCACAAAGAAAATATCACACAGAAGTCGTTTCTCAACAGAAAGCATCTCATATCTTTTTTGTTCTGCCGACCTTGACAGAGAATACGTATGGTGCAAGTAACCTTTTTCCTTATTAACCTAAATTGGAAAAGCAACTTTTATAGGCGTCAACGAGAAGCCACATTAGACGGCTCATGTTAGTCCAATTGGAACTTTGAACCTTAACCATGACCAAAAAGACAAAAAATAATACCAAACTTTAAAAGCAGGCTAGACTACAATATGAGGACATGCAAGATTCTCAAGACTTTAAAACTACTCAAGTCAAGATTTGGCAGAAACTAAAAACAATGAGAAAAAAAAAAAAACCTTTTCGATAGTAAATCCCTAATGCAAAAGGAGAGGCGTGGATAAACAAATAAGCACCCAACGAAACTTTGTTTGACAAGGAAACAAAAGATTAATAAGAGATCAAAAGATAAAACGAAAAAGAATCAGATCTGATAGAGATATATGCAATTTGGACTCGGAAAGAAACGTGTTGGTACGGATACAAATGGGTAAACGAATATTTTCCTCTGACTAATTTGAATGAGTCATGCTAAGCAGGAACATCAAATACTCATTTTGGGCTTCACATGTCCACTTAATGGAGTGGAGACACATGCCTCCACTAAAAACTGTTTCAAGAAAGAGTGGGATCGTTGATCAACTATCCACCCAAAAAATCTTATAAAGAAAAACGTCATCTACAATACCGGGAACTGGGATAACATAGATTACTAAATCTTGAAATTATTTTTGGGATGATTGGTTGAACTGTAGCTGTAAAAATTTTACTGTATAAATTAGTCTGTAAATTTTTTCGATTTAGATGTAAAAGATGTAGCTTTAAAAATTATTGCTACAGCAACATATTTTCTACAACAAAAAAAGATGTGACTTTAGAAAATAAGGATTTTACAACTATTTTTTTTAGTTTATGGCTGTAGTTTTAAAAAATAAGATAAAGTATGATTGGTGATTTAAATGCTGTAGATAAAAATTAAAGCTAAAGTCAGCACTTACAACCCAATAACTCCCAAATTCTTCTTTTTTAAAAAAAATAAATCTTGATATTATCATATTATAGATATCAATATTTCTTTTCTTTCTTTGTATCATCTAATTAATCTTAAAAGTAAGCCTGGATGTTCGTTTTTGATCTGAATTTTTTTTTTTTTTTTGTAAATCAGGATGGGTTCGGGCCTTCGGCCTTAATCCCCCCAGACCCGGAGCCAACCTGCATATGTACCTTTTACGGCCCTGGACACTCCTCCCCGTCCGAGACTCGAACTCGTTGTTCAGTTTCAGTTTGTTTATTCTTAGAAACATGGTTCCAATTTTTTGGCGTAATAGTGGACGCTAAAATAAAGAATTAGAAAGTTTGAATTGTTCAAGTGAAAATATCTAATAATTTGGATAATTTAAAATATTTTTGAATAAAATTATTTGGGTAGTTTAATTGTAATAATTGGGTTTATATATAGTATTTTGAGGATATTTTGTTATTTAAAAGCAAAATATAAATGATATTTTAAAATATATAAACTATATGTTATATATTTGAGTATCTATTAGTTTTTAATACGGTTTTTTTTCTGGGAATAAAAAAACTGTTCAAATATTTGTGAACACCGTTTTGATTTCCTTCATAGTGTAAATAATGTTCTTATAAAAACAAATTAAAAAGAGAAATCAAAACTTCAGCAGTCCGCCTGCCAATACGCTAAACCTTTTAAGATTTTCAAGATTGGCTTATGGAAAACCTAGAAAATATTTCAGCCTGATATGGAACGTATTGAATAACAGTACGGGTTGAATAACAGTGGGGCCATGTGAGGGATAAAACTCACTTTCTAATTTAGGTTAGGTTAAGATTGGGGAGAAGACAATCGTGGGCTGAATCCCTTAAGAACTTAGAGAATGAATTATGATTGTATTGATGAATAAGGGTTAAAAAGATGATTATGATGAGTACAAAGAATATAACCGAATGATTTGAGAGTTACAATGTGTGTGTAAATTTGTAAAAAGCGTGAATGAATCCCGAGAGAGAGGGCTTTTCTCTGATCTCCTCCTTCTCCTTAAATAGCTCTCAGCCACGTTTGAAGGATCCTAACCAGCCTCCGAGATTTGCTCCGTGAGTTGGGGGATTCTCAACAGTCTCCTTTTGACCGGGTCCTGCGCAACCAGCCTGAGCGACTCCTGTTAGCTCCTTGTAAATGAGGTCCGGAGCTCTCCTGTTAGCTCCTTGTAAATGAGGTCCGGAGCTCTCCTCCGTGACCTGTTTATAAATGAGGTCCGGAGCTCTCCTCCGTGACCTGTTTAGTTGACGTTCCTTCCTTACCAAAAATAGCCTCAGGCTTCTTTTTGACTCTTTTCTCAAAAGATTAATTGCCAATGGGCTTACAGTGGCCCATAGTCAACTCTTATCGTTCTAACCCATTAGTCTCAGCTAGCGGGCCATATTTGGGCCCAACAGTTGCCCCCAGCTTTCGAGATGAGACCTCTTTTCTCGGAAGCTAAAGCTCAACCGCCTGATCTCTATCTCTTTGTTGAGATAGCGACTATGTCTTCGTGTTCCCAAGACTTCTCTCCAATGGGCTTTCTTTTTATCTTTGTTAAGACTTGTGGCCTGAGGAGGCCTTTAAACTTTTGCTTTGTTAGGATCTTTGATCTTCGTCGATGTTTTGATGAATTCCTTAATACGGACTCGATCGTCTAAGTAGAAGTTTTAACTTCCTTGAACGAAGGATTCTGGGTCGTGTTAGTAACATGTCCCGTAGTCGTTAGACNTTTTGCGAAGGATTTTAAGACCTTGAGTTTGGTTAAGGTTTTAAGACCTTTGATTGAGGTTCTTTGGGAACCTGGATTTGTTTTCGAAGGATTTTAAGACCTTGAGTTTTGATGAGGGTTTTAAGACCTTTGATTGAGGTTCTTTGGGAACCTGGATTCGTTTTCGAAGGATTTTAAGACCTCGAGTTTTGTTAAGGGTTTTAAGACCTTAGATTGAGGTTCTTTGGAAACCTGAATTTGTTTTCGAAGGATTTTAAGACCTTTGAGGTTACTAAGGATTTTAAGACCTTAGGTTTAGGTTTGTGGAAACATGAATTAGCTTGTTTAAAGGATTTTAAGACCTTAGTGGTTACTAAGGATTTTAAGACCTTAGGTTTAGGTTTACGGGGACCTGAATTAGTCTGAAGGATTTTAAGACCTTAGGTTTAGGTTCACGGAGACCTGAATTCGTTCGAAGGATTTTAAGACCTTAGGTTCAGGTTTACGGGGACCTGAATTCATTTGAAGGTTTTTGAGACCTTAGGTCCAGGTTCGTAGGGACCTCGATTCGTTTGAAGGACTTTAAGACCTCAGGTCCAGGTCCGTAGGACCCTGGATTTTTTTGAAGGATTTTAAGACCTTAGGTCCAGTTTTATGGGGACCTGGATTTGTTTGACTTCGAAGTGTAAACTCGAGTCATGTACTGTGACTTTTTAAGTCTGAGATTTATGTGATCTTTCCGGAATCAGATCGCGGATTTTGTTAACAGCTGACCTAGTGACCTTAGAGGTCTCAGTGATTTCGATTGTGATTGGTCGTGAGATTATTAGGAATGAGTTCCTGGATCATCGAGAGTAGATTAAGATCTTTAGGGATCTAAACTCTTTCCAAAGGGCTTTTAAGGCCATTAAGAGTAGATTCACGTAAATCTGGATTCGTTTGGAAGTTTTCAAGACTTCCGAATTTACTAAGGATCTTAAGTCCTTAGGTTCAGGCTCGTAGGGACCTGAGTTCGTTTGAGGGATTTTTAGACCTCAGGTCCAGGCTCGCGGGGACCTGGACTTATTTGAAGGATAATCAAAATGTTTACATGTAATCGCTTCATTGATAACTTTTATAGAATACATCGCGTTGTAGCAATCATACAGTTGCTGTCTGGGCTATGTGTTTTTAAACATATGCCCCCTTTGGCTATGATGAAAAGAATGCTGAAATGAGGTTGAGGCTGTACTCATGACAGAGTTGCCTACGTACCCGGTCAAGGGATCAAGCCTAACGTAGTTCAGGGAGTTTAGGTACCTAATGATGGTATCTCTTGGGATTCATGGTGTTCCA